>LBNU01011009.1:0-39208 GCA_014162995.1 Artemisia annua
ATAAGATACGAAGAGACTATGAAGTTTGGAGACGCAACTCTCAGGATGATCCTACTTGCTCTTCAAGATAAGTTGACAAAGCACAAAGAAGGATTGGATGTAGGCTGGGTGCATAGGGATCAACGTGAAGCTCGGAAATTCATCGACATCATCAAACAACGATTAAGATTCCGACATCATATTCGAACTCTGGAAAGCTTGATAGGAGCACGGGAAGCCATACCGAACATCCTCACATATCGTCGTCCTGATCAGCCTCCATTGTGAATCTGTCATATGGTATTCTGAACTTCATATATCATTTTCATTTGTTCATTCATTATGGTTTGTGCACACATAACAGTGTACAACCCGAACTTGTAAAGAAAGGACCCTGAGGTACGCTTCAGTGCCTCAATCCTCATATAAGGAGCGAAGGCTTCTTACTTTTGAGTAGAATTAATCAAATTTTCAAAGTTTTTCATAATTCTGCTCAAAAGAACAAGTATTCCCTCAAAAAAATTTTAACCCTTCAAAATTTTATGCAACATTTGAGGGGGAGTACTTGGATAACATCTTTGCTTACAATCACGTTGTTCTTTTTAAATTCTCCCAATAAAAATCAAAAAGGCATATTTTAATCAAAAGTTTTCAAAAATAACATTTGATATGCTATTTTTGAGGGGGAGAAAAGTTAAAAGTGATCAAAATATGAAGATTAGTAAAAGAATCTCATGTGAGCTCGACTCAGATATCACCCAAGAATTGACGAAACAACAAATGTCAGTAATCGAAAAGACTTGTCCTATAAGGACTTGTCTGAATAGATTGTACCATTTCGAGAAACTCTTAGTAGATAAGTACTATGACGGGTCTAACTTCCTCTTTGAGGAATGTTAACAACATCAAGTTAGTTATTAGGTCTAGTTATCACCTGAAAGCTGATAATGGATCCCTTTAACTAGCAACGTAAACGTGTCCCTCGGGTACAAGTCTATTAAGAGTGGATCAATTCTAAAAAGTGCCCACTCTTCCCTGCATGTGCAAATTTATCTTAAACAATGACGAGCACATGTGAAGGGGGAGTCTTTCTGAAAAAGTAAAACTCTCGAGGTGTTAACCCAATTTGTTTTATATTCNCCCAATTTGTTTTTATATTCATAAAACACTTCGAGAGATTTTCAGCAAATGGTTTTATGGCAACATGGAGTTATAAGGTGATTAAGGTTAGGAAATATGTCCAATGATCCGCCAGAGCCGGAGGGATCTACCCAAGGACAACTCCCATAGTTTAGAAATAGAAGTCCTTAGGTATGATACAAAAGAAGGGGTATGAACAAAAGGGGAAAGAAGGGGTTGAAGAATGAAAAAGAAAAGAAAAGAAAAGGGTGAAAAGAAATGAGCCCTCCATATATTCAACCTTAGGGCAGACACCGGGTACACCTCATCTGCTACTGATTGTTACAAAAGTAACATCGGTATGGAAGATAAGACGTCATGCACCCAGTGACGCAATGCACTAAAAATTCTAGCCACTCAGGTATCTCTTAAAAGATACTTGTTTCATTCTCACGGGGAACCGGTATAATCTATCGACCTTCTCTTAGAGTTGGTTGATATTGAAACAGGAGACCCTGCCCCAATCTCCGCATAGGAAACCATAGGTGCACTAATCGAGTCTAGAGCCTCGAGATTCATCAAAGATCTCTTAGGAACACTTAGTCTTCTTACACTGGTTGTTCTACATCAATGGACGCCAGTTGTAAAATATCGAGTCCTTCGCAGATCTTAGCAATCTGCCGAGAACGTTTATGAGAGGAATCACTTAAGTGTTTTCTCAATGATTGAACGGAAATCCTGCCAGGGTCAACATCAAACAGCCCTGACAGCAGGTCACTTCGGTAACTCCTTGTGGGTTACGCTTGGTGTGTTCGGTGACGTTCCATGTGCGTTCTACAGTCGCGGGGTGATCTCCAGCGGCTCACCTAATCGTTGGTGTACGTATGTATGTCAGTGTAAGCCCTCTCGGGGGCATCCGATTAGGAACGGCCTTGGCAAGGATTAGAAGGAGTCTTCACACTATGCTGTTGACGAATTCTAACTCCAAACCTGTAAGTGCCGGACGGTCTACAGTCGTAGGGTGATCTCGTACGACTCACCTAATCGTTGGGGTACTCCGGTATTTTCTGAGTTAGCTCCTTCGGGGGCATCCGATTAGGAACGGCCATGGTGAGGGGCAGAAGGAGTAACCACATTGCGAGGGTGAAAAATTCTGTTTCTCACTTGTAAGTGCCGGTTGTTTATCACTAACCATTTTCTTGCAGGAACTTCACCACCAACACCTGATTCCACATGCTCATACTTACGTCAAAGGCTTCCCGAAAAGCTCTAAGTTATACAAAGTCAAAGAAAGATCAAAGTTTCTCAAAGTTAATGAAAGATTCAACGTCAACGGAATCTACAAAGTCTTAAGCCAAAGATCTTACTTAATGAACGGGAATTACTTAAGCACAAGTCATAAAAGTTCAAAGATGTATGAGCATGTTGGAATGGCGTACCATCATTGGAGACAAAGGAGTGACCAAAGGCGGATTAATACATCATATGCATCATTTAAACTACAAGGAACAAGGATTGAAGAGCAAAGAATTTTTGTCTAATCTAACCGATTTTGAGACGTCCAGCAATTGCCAAAATTCAAGAGTAAAGAAGATGACGTCTAGCAACCATTCACCATTGATGACCGACCCTTAGGGGGAGATTGTTAGGAACACGTTTCACGTTATTGAAGTGTCGGTCATTAGTTTATAATAGGTTGCTATATTAGACTTATTATGTTTACATTTAATCATTTTAGTTATGAAAGTTTATGATGTAATGTTACAACATGTGGAAGTCCAAGGGCCAATTATGTAATATTGTAAGAATCATTTAGTGCCTCCCCTATATAAGAAAATGTAATGCCCATTCTAGGGCTTGTTGGTTCTCATGCAATATCAATATCATTTACATCAATATTAGAGTTCCTTCCATCTTCTTCTTCTAGTCTCTTCTTCTCTATTCTAGTTTATGTATCTTTGGTTGTTTATGCTAAACATGGTGACCTAACAGTTCGGCTTAGCTAGGTTACGTTAAACGACTCATTTTGCCCAACAAAAGTTTTCATACAGCAAGCTATTTTTCTGAAAATGAGTTTTCGTCGTTAAACTTCGGAAAGTCATATCTCCTTCGTTATTAACTCGTTTTCATCCAAACTTTCAGCCATAGTTTCATCTCGGAAAGTATTTTCTAAATCTTTGGCCAAAAAGTACACCCAACCCGCTGGATTTCCCACGTTTTCAAAATAAGGACAGTAGGTATTCAAGGTTATCAAAAATGAGTTTCCTAGTTACTAACTTGTACAAAAACCTTCCAACCAACTTCAATACATCCCATATTCTACCATACACCTTCTTAGGGTGTCATGGAGTCCTAAACTTCACAAAAAAAGGTAGGATTTCAAGTGAATGATCATAGGCTTGTTATATATTCATAAAAACTATAAAACTTATAAAGTGGTAATAATAACATATGTAACTTGCATGTTTAACCAATATATATAGAAAATACTTCATGTAACTAGTGAAATGAATACATGAGATGATGAAAAAGTTCATGTGAAGCTTACTTGAAGTATATGGAGTTTAGTGATACTTAGGATGAAAACCTTGGGATTTTTATTTCAAAATCCTAACAAGGGTTATGTAAATGACTTGAAATAATCTTGTTCTTGAAAAATTTATGGTGTCTTGCTTGTTATTGATCCTTGGCCGGTTACAAGAGAGAAAAAGAAGAGAAATATCTTTTGTTTTCTATAAAAAATGATAAGTATGAAAGTCTTGGTAAATATCTTGTATTGGGTGGCATTTTGGTAAATACATGGACAAAAAGTAAATATATTAAAGCCGAGTGGTAACGTTATTAAAGCCGTAAATATATTAAAGCCGTAAACTTCATAAATTTACATTCCTGAAGAGAATCGGGTGTTAAAATAGTTGTCATGTTGAAATATTGAAAACCGACGAAAGTTTAACCGTAAACCGGAAAGTATCGTAAAAATTCTCAAAACACCGGGTAAATTAATAATATAACTTTTATATTATTATAATGAGTATGAAAACGTATTAGGATCATAGACGGGAATATCAGGTATATGTTGGTAGTAAAAACCGAGTGGTAACGTTATTTAAACATTTATGCATACGTACATGTAAACACACAAACCCGTGCATGACCTAATGTTCTGATGAAGTTCCTGATGATGTGCAGACTAATTCTAGCCTAAATGAAGTGTTCTTACTGAAAATGAATGAATTCGCAGCCAAACCAAACCGGTTGCTCGAATTTGAATACCCGTAAACTAGGTTTACGTGATGATGCATGATGAACATGAATAGTGTCTTTCCTTCCAGGATGAATAGTAAATGATGAATAGTAACTTGTGAATAGTAATTTGTCGAGGTTTGGAAAATGACCTGAGTTTGTGAGTTGTGATAGTATTCCCTCCTAAGAGGAATTCAGTCCCTGAATTCATCTGATGTTGGTTTCTGAAGTAGGCTTGGTGAAAAGATGTGGATACTTGAGTCGCATTTGGTCTTCCCGTTCCCAAGTAAACTCAGGACCTCTTCGAGAATTCCAGCGAACTTTCACAATCGGAATTCGGCTTTGCTTCAACTGTTTGACCTCACGGTCCATGATTTCTTGCAGGTTCCCCACAAAGTTAAGCTTGTCATCAAGCTGAATTTCTTCCAATGGAATTACGGACGACTCATCTGAAAGGAATTTCCTTGAGGTTTGAAACATGAACCGTGTTATGTTACGTTGCTGGTTCTGATGCGATAGTTCAAGTTTGTAATGCTACAAGACCAATTCTTTCCAGAGAACTTAAATGGTCCAATGTACTCGGGTTCAGCTTCCCGTGTTTGCCAAATCGTATTCACGCCCCCAAGGCGAGACTTTCAAACATGACCTTTTTTGTTGTCTCCAACCCGAAATGCTAAGTGTTTGCATCGAACATCTGCAGTAAGCTTTTGGCTGTCGACTTCTAGAGTTTGGAGTCCTTGCTCGAATCTGAATATTTTTCTGTTGTTTCTCGACCATCTCTGGTCCAGCACAATTGACACTCACCAACTTCTGCCACAGCAAACTGGTGATTCAGCACTTACACCATAGAGTGCCTCGAATGGTGCTGCTTTTATGCTTGAATGGGTCAGCTGTTGTATAAGAGAACTCGACAATGGCATAATGGTTAGCCAACCATTCCAAGTCAATGACACACGCCCTAAGCATGTCTTCAGGTGTTGTGAATGTTCTCTCACTCCTGACCATACGGTTGAGGATGATATGCAGTACTCATGTCTAACTTAGACCCAAAAGAATCCTGCAATGACTGCCAGAAGTTTGAAGTAAAGCGACTATCTCTGTCAGAAATGATGGAAACTGGTGCACCGTGTCTTGAGACTATTTCCTTGATATAAAGTCTGGTAAGCTGATCCATGGAATAAGTCTCCTTGATTGGAATGAAATGAGCTGACTTGGTAAGACGATCTACAATTACCCAAATGGCATCGTAACCGCCTGAAGTCTTGGGAAGTTTAGTGAAAAAGTCCATTGTAATGCGTTCCCATTTCCATTGTGGAATTTCTGGTTGCTGAAGTAATCCTGATGGTTTCTGGTACTCGGCTTTCAGTTTAGCACAAGTAAGACATTTGCTGACATACAAAGCTATCTCTACTTTCATATTCGGCCACCAATAAAACTTCTTGAGATCCTGATACATCTTATCAGAACCTGGATGAATAGAGTACTTAGACTTGTGTGATTCGTGCATGATCAACTCTCGTATTCCACCATAGAGAGGTATCCAACTTCTATCCTTGAAGCATAACACTCCATCTAATCTCTTTACTAGACCATTTGCATTTTCTGGCATACCATAGAGTTTCTCATTTGGTCGATTTTCTTCCTTGAGTGCCTCAATCTGAGCCTCAAGGATTTTCGATGGTAATGGCGAAATGATTGTTGATGAGTGCTCAAACACTCATCATTTTTGGTCAAATCTGAACTGCAAAACATCTGAAAACACTCAAAAACGCATCAAAATGCATAAAATATCCAAGGATCGTGTTTTATATGTTTCAAATGCAAAATGTTTAAAAACAAATGAAAAACGAATAAAGTTTGCATAATTGGCAGTTTCAGTCCCCCAACTTTCAAAAATTGGCAAAACTAGTCCCTGGAATCCAAAAATGTGGAGTTTTACCATTCAAGGTCCCTGAAATATTTTAAGTTGTCAAAATTGGTCCTTGAATGAATTTTTGGGCAAATGGCAGAAAAGGTCCCTCAACTTTGGAAATTTGCAAAAATGGTCCTTGGATATTTAAAAGTGGAAAAATGGCAATTGTGGTACTTGTGTTATTGGAGTTTGGCAACATTGGTCCTTGTGAGCACTTTGGAATTATGACATTTTCAGTCCCTCATCTTTTGGGAAATTGCAAATTTGGTCCTTGTGTTATAACTTAACCAAATGGACCCTTTTGTTTACTAAACCCAAAACCAACCCAACCTTATAACTCCCAACACAACCCAGCCCAACCTCCACTCCTTGGCCCAACCTCCACCCACGGCCCAACAACAAAATATAACTCCCCCCGTTTATATCTCAGTCAAACACACCCTTTGGCCTTTCCCTCCCAACATAAACCCACAAAACCAGGGTCCTTTCTCACCCTCCCCACTCCTCCACATGCTACCCCCACCTCCATAGCCACCTTAGTGTCTCTCCCACCTTCCCCAACATTTAATGCTCCACCTAATCCACTAAAATGGTTCCTAATTATTTATAAAGAATTTTGGCGCCAAAATCAGTTAATGGTGGAGATTGAGTATCAAGCATCCAACGGTTGAAAAGGCAAGTGGGAAAGGTTCAGAGGGTCACACAAACCCTAATGGAGTGATATATAAAGAAAGAGATGGAGCATAGTTAGCTATCTAGAGTAACTAGTATAACTTAGCTCGTTAGGTTAATTCTCTCAAGTTCATTGTAATTTAAAGCTTTTCAGTATTGTTTCAAGTGTTTTCAGTGTAATGTGAATCTTTTTCATTAATCAATTTCAAGTTTTTGTTACAATTCCAAGCTTTGCCATTTTCACTTGAAAATTACATTTGTAGTTTAATGTGATTGTTAGCTGTTGTTATGGACTGAATTAGATCATATAAGCTCCTAGAAAGCTTGTGAAAGCTTTTAGAAACATTAAAATTCAGTTTAGGTTCATAAATCAAAAATCAAAAAAAATATCATAAATAGATAAAGAAATCAAAAATGTTCAAGAAGGTGGTGATTCAAGCTGGAGCATGGTGAATTGTGGATGGCCATGGGTTAGTAGTTCTGTGGAGGACCTATAGGATTGATCTTGGATCCTTGTTCTAAGTTTTCAGCTGGATTGCTTATTTGTAAGATCTTGTTCCAATTTTCTCTTTTACTTAATAAATTGGTAAAATTGGATGATATTTGTGTTTGTGTGCTTCTTCAGTGTTGTTTAGTTGTAGAATTGCTTAAAGTAGCTTGCTTGTTTGCTAAATCTTATTGTTGCTCAAAGTTCTAGCTTAACAGTCAAAATAGCATATTGGTCATTTCTTTGTTTCATGCTTAAATCATTGATTATTTATGCTCATTTGGTCTTATCTTATGCTAATATAAGTTGTGGAATCAGTGTTTAGGATTAACTTAGTGATTTGGTGTGAAAAACTTGATTTCACTTTCTATAAAGGGTGTTTGGGTTAAGCTGTTTGATTGGGTTAGAGAGTGTGTGTGTTATTGTTCTTGTCTGATGTATGGCACACTAAGGTCTAATAGCTCAGGGAAACAATTAAAACCAGTCCCTTTTTGTTAAAAAGTCAAAATCATTTGGATTCCCATTTCACTTGTTGTCTGTTGAACCATTTGATCCAAAATTCATCACAGTGGTTTGAAACTTGGTCATCTAGCATAAGTTAACATCTTTTAGGCTTAATACATCATAATCAGTGGGTATATTTGATAAGTTCACCAAAGTCAACTTTCTAGTGTTTATCAAAAAGTCAAAAGTTTCAGAAAAAAGTTTTTGAATTAACTTAGAAATTTCATGTAGGTCTTAATATTAGGAGTTTGGATTTGTGCTTTTGGATATTTGTTATCTTATTGCTTGTTTAGTTGATAGTGTTTTTTATAATTTTTAGATTGCTTGTTAAACTGCTTAATTTTGCTTATCTTCTTAGCTACTTTTCATAAAGTTGCCATGTGCACAGACTTGAGCTCATTTTCATAAGCTTGCAATTTGTTCATCAATTAGCTTTAGATTGTGCATATTAGTTCTTTGTGAAGCCCTTCTGGCCTTCTTGCTTTGCATGCTCTTTATTTTCATTTTTAAGCTTATTATGACTGCTTATTTTGTCCAAAAAGTTCTTTTCAAAACTACCCCCTACACTGACTCATCAGTGTAGGTGAGTACTTTTCACAAGCTCATAACAAGCTTATCTCTTGGACTTAATCTGTGGAATTTGGTTCTTTGAGAAGCCCATCCACCATACTTTAGGGTCATGTGCTTATTTTTAGTTTTGTAGCTTATTTGATAAGGCTGCAATAAGCATTTTCTTTGTCCCATTTTCTGTGTTCATTTAGTAACAGGTGTGTTAACAGCTTTTTCATAAGCTCTTCAGTGGACCCCACAGGGTGAACCTTGGCTTTTTGGGAAGCTTGCCAACCCAACTTGCTAGCTCAGTGCTTAAATTGGCTTCTCAAGCTTATTTTATAAGCTTAAGTGGCCTAATTGATTCACTGCAGGCCTGTTTGGTTCATTGAAGGTGTGAAAGTGCTTATTTGCTCACTTGAGCTTATTCAGTGCTTGTTCCTTGTAATTTTCAATCATTTTCAGTTCATTTAGCTTATTTTCATTTAATTCTTCCTTGGTTTCCTGTTCCTTAGCTTGTTTGAGCTTTTGAGCTTCATTTGAGCCAAAAGCTTAACTGCTTATCTCATAAGCTCTCAATTTCTTTGTTTTTCAGTTTCACAACTTTTGTTTTCATTAAAGTCTCATTATTTCAGTAGTATAACAGTTCCATAAAAAGAAAAACACAAAAAACATCAATTTTTAGGAAAGTGATAGCTTCTATTTAAGAAGCTTGAGCTTATTAGCTTATTTTTTTATCTTTTTCATTAAGCACTTGCTGATTTTATATTTTTCTTAACTTTCTGTCATCTTGTAGTATTTATAGAAAAAATTCCAGATTTTTGTTTGCTTGTTTAGTATTTATTAAAAATCAAAAACAGTTTTAGTAATTATTAATTAGTAATTAATTAATATTAAATACATAAATAGTCTAATAAATATATTTTCAGTTCTAAAATTAGTTTTAGGTTATTTTAGATTTTTCTAAATTAATTTTTCATTTATTTAGGTTAATTTCTAATTTAATTATAATTTAGTGTAGTTTAGATAATTAATAAATAGTTTTTAATTAATAATAATTAATTTAATAGTCTAAAATTTAATTTTCTTTTTCCAATATTTTTCTTTTATCATTAGGATTGTAGAAATATGTTTTTCATCATCTAGGTGTTTATAGATTTCCATTTTCACTTTTATTTTCGTACGTAGACGTTTAATTAAAACGTAAATGTATACTTTTAGATTTGTAATCGTTTCTAGATTTCTAGTAATCGTTTGTAGTGTTTGTTTATCATTTTCATTCATCATTTTGAAGTTTAATTTCAATCAATCACTTTCACCAATCCTCGTTTCATAAACGCTTGATCTCAGAATCGTTTTCTACACCATTTCACGCTTCGTCGGGACATAACGACCCGGGAAGAACTCCTATACTCTCCTTGGTGTATTGTGCCCTTTCTAGTTTGACTTTTGTTGACCAATACTTTGGTTGACTTTAGTTGACCGTTTCAGGGCCAATCAATTGTCATTCCTAATGACCTGACCCTTAAAGGTTTGACTCGTTCCTTTCAACTAAGTGCATCAGCCACTACATTGGCTTCCCCGGATGATATCGAATTTCACAGTCGTAATCACTAAGCAATTCTAGCCAACGACGTTGCCTCATGTTGAGTTCTTTCTGATTAAGTATGTATTGTAAGCTCTTGTGATTGGTAAACACTACGCACCTTGTACCATAAAGATAGTGCCTCCAAATCTTTAGTGCAAAAACTAGTGCACCCAACTCCAAGTCATGTGTAGTGTAATTCTTCTCATGTGTCTTAAGCTGTCGAGAAGCATAAGCTATTACCTTCTCATTCTGCATTAACACAGCTCCAAGCCCTTCATGTGATGCATCGCAATATACCACGAAGTTCTCAATACCTTCTGGTAATGCCAAAATCGGTGCGCTACAAAGCTTCTGCTTCAATAACTGAAAAGCGGACTCTTGTTTCTGNTGACTTTTGTTGACCAATACTTTGGTTGACTTTAGTTGACCGTTTCAGGGCCAATCAATTGTCATTCCTAATGACCTGACCCTTAAAGGTTTGACTCGTTCCTTTCAACTAAGTGCATCAGCCACTACATTGGCTTCCCCGGATGATATCGAATTTCACAGTCGTAATCACTAAGCAATTCTAGCCAACGACGTTGCCTCATGTTGAGTTCTTTCTGATTAAGTATGTATTGTAAGCTCTTGTGATTGGTAAACACTACGCACCTTGTACCATAAAGATAGTGCCTCCAAATCTTTAGTGCAAAAACTAGTGCACCCAACTCCAAGTCATGTGTAGTGTAATTCTTCTCATGTGTCTTAAGCTGTCGAGAAGCATAAGCTATTACCTTCTCATTCTGCATTAACACAGCTCCAAGCCCTTCATGTGATGCATCGCAATATACCACGAAGTTCTCAATACCTTCTGGTAATGCCAAAATCGGTGCGCTACAAAGCTTCTGCTTCAATAACTGAAAAGCGGACTCTTGTTTCTGTTCCCATTCGTACTTCTGGTTCTTTTGTGTCAACTTGGTTAGCAGCTTTGCTATCTTGGAAAACCCTTCAATGAATCTTCTGTAATATCCGGCAAGTCCTAAGAATTGACGAATCTCTGTAGGAGTCTTGGGCGTAGCCCAATCTTTAACTGCCTCGATCTTTGCTGGATCAACTTGTAACCCTTCACTACCAATGACATGGCCAAGAAATTGAACTCTTCGTATCCAAAAATCACATTTTGAAAATTTGGCATACAATTGCTCCTTCTTAAGCAGTTCTAAGATCGTTCTGAGGTGTTCTTGGTGATCTTCTTTGCTTTTTGAATAAATAAAGATATCATCTATGAATACAATCACAAACTTATCTAGATATGGCTTGCACACCCTATTCATGAGATCCATGAATACTGCAGGTGCGTTAGTTAATCCAAACGGCATTACTTGAAACTCATAATGACCATAACGAGTCCTAAATGCAGTCTTCGGGATATCCTCTTCCCAAACTCTAAGTTGATGGTAACCTGACCTCAGGTCAATCTTTGAGTAAAAACTAGAGCCTTGCAACTGGTCAAACAAATCGTCAATCCTAGGAAGTGGATAACGATTCTTCACCGTTAGCTTGTTCAATTCTCGATAGTCGATGCACATCCTGAAAGATCCATCTATCTTTTTCACAAACAAAATTGGTGCTCCCCAAGGCGAGGAACTCGGTCTAATGAATCCTTTGTCCAAAAGTTCCTGTAATTGATTCGACAACTCTTGCATCTCAGAAGGTGCAAGTCGATAAGGTGCTCGTGCAACAAGTGCAGCTCCTGGTACTAAGTCGATCTGAAATTCGACTTGGCGAGTAGGTGGGCAATTCTTCTGGAAAGACTTTTTGGAAAATCTTTAACAATTGGTAGATCTTCAAGTCGTTTCTCATCCGACTTCTTTTCTGTAATATGAGCCAAGAATGCATAACAACCCTTCTTTATGTAATTCTCGGTTTTGATGCATGATATGATACTGAGTCTAGTTCCACTTCGTTCTCCACGAACAACCAAAGTTTCACCATCGTAAGGAAGATGAACAACTTTCTCATCACAAATGATTCTCGCACGATGTCGTGACAACCAATCCATACCGATAACGACGTCAAAACTTCCAAGTTCTATGGGCATGAGGTCTATATTGAATGGGTGATTTAGGAAATTGATGGTGCAACCATGGACAATGGTGTTGGTGCTAACTAATGAGCCATTAGCTAGTTCGACGTTATAGGAAATGTCTAGTGTAGTTGGTTCAATGTTGAGTAAAGGTGCAAATGCAATAGAAACAAAACTTCTATCGGCTCCTGAAATAAAATGGATGCATAATGATTATTAACGAGGAATGTACCCGTAACAACATTCGGGTCCTCCCTGACATCGTCTCCTCCCATGACATAAGCTCTTTCCCTAGCCGTTCCACCTTGGTTCCTAGTATCTTGATTCCTTCCCTTTGGGCAATCTCTCTTGTAGTGCCCAACTTCTCCACAACCAAAACATGTTAATGGGGGGTTCTGATTATCCGCCACACGCGGAGTTCTGGATCCCCTAGTTGAATGACCGACCCTTCCGCAGTTACCACATGGTTGTAGGCAATATCCATTATGATGGGTTTGACACTTGGTACACTTGGGTAAAATACCATTGTAACCCCTCTTCTCAGTTGGACCTGCAGCATAGGCCCGTGCAACCTCTTGTGTTTTTGGTGGTGGTTGAGTAGCATTGCCACCTTGGTTGTTGTCCCACTTTCTTTTGTTGGTGTTAGAATTGGTGTTGTTTCGGTTATTGGTGTAGTTGTTGTTGTTTCGGTAGTTGGTGGTGTTGTTGTAGTTACGGTTACGGTTGATGTTGTTGTTGTTGTTTGCAGATGTTACTTTCTTCAAAACCTGAGCCATGAGTTTCTGAGCAATCCTGATTGCCTCATCCAGTGTTTGTGGGTTAAAAGAAATCACATCCCCATGAATGTTCTCATGTAAACCACCGATGAAATTTTCCAGCAGCTTCCCATGAATGGGTGACTTAGGAAATTGATGGTGCAACCATGGACAATGGTGTTGGTGCTAACTAATGAGCCATTAACTAGTTCGACGTTATAGGAAATGTCTAGTGTAGTTGGTTCAATGTTGAGTAAAGGTGCAAATGCAATAGAAACAAAACTTCTATCGGCTCCTGAATCAAATAAAATAGATGCATAACGATTATTAACGAGGAACGTACCCGTAACAACATTCGGGTCCTCCCTGACATCGTCTCCTCCCATGACATAAGCTCTTCCCCTAGTCGTTCCACCTTGGTTCCTAGTACCTTGATTCCTTCCCTTTGGGCAATCTCTCTTGTAGTGCCCAACTTCTCCACAACCAAAACATGTTAATGGGGGGTTCTGATTATCTGCCACACGCGGAGTTCTGCATCCCCTAGTCGAATGACCGACCCTTCCGCAGTTACCACATGGTCGTGGGCAATCTCCATTATGATGGGTTTGACACTTGGTACACTTGGGTAAAATACCATTGTAACCCCTCTTCTCAGTTGGACCTGCAGCATAGGCCCGTGCAACCTCTTGTGTTTTTGGTGGTGGTTGAGTAGCATTGCCACCTTGGTTGTTGTCCCACTTTCTTTTTTTGGTGTTAGAATTGGTGTTGTTTCGGTTATTGGTGTAGTTGTTGTTGTTTCGGTAGTTGGTGGTGTTGTTGTAGTTATGGTTACGGTTGATGTTGTTGTTGTTGTTTGCAGATGTTACTTTCTTCAAAACCTAAGCCATGAGTTTCTGAGTAATCCTGATTGCCTCATCCAGTGTTTGTGGGTCAAAAGAAATCACATCCCCATGAATGTTCTCAGGTAAACCATCGATGAAATTTTCCAGCAGCTTCTCATTATCTGGAACCATAGACGGACATAGAGCAGCCAACTCTTGATACCTCCTGATGTACGTCTCAATGTCATTAACCAACGTCACTAGTTCATAGAACTCAATCTCCAACTTCTTCACTTCCGTACGTGGACAGAATTTCTTTGTTAGCAGCTTCTTGAAGTCATCCCATGAAAGCTTGTAGGCATTTTCCTTTCCCATGGGCTTCGTATACGAATTCCACCACGACATAGCCTCATTAAGCAGAGTACTAGTAGCAAATTTTACCTTAGATTCATCGGGACAGTTGCATAAATGAAATACAGATTCCGTATGCTCAAACCAACGAATCATTGCAGTGGCTCCTTCAGTGCCCTTGAATTTGATAGGATCACCACATTTGAAGTCCTTGAACGTACACTTACGTCCATTTGTTCCATTACTAGCTTCCCCCGATGTCCCTATCCGAGAAGCATCTTCAGCAGCCCTTGCAGCAACAGCAGCTCTTTCAACCTCCAGAGCCTCAGCTATGCTATCCCTAACTAGTTTTCGGATAGTACTCCTGTAAAGCCCGTCAATGATGTCGCGACGGGGACTAGCTGGCTCTGTATCTCAGGTCGTAATCTCTTGAAACAATGTTCATACATTATCTCTGCGGATACTCCTCCATCAACGTACATACGGTGGATATCGTGACCCCCCGCGTTTATTTCGATGGTGAGTGGTTCCGCCACTGCATTGTCCGCAGTCAAAGTAGGGAAGGAGATTTCGTTACCGGAAGAAAATCTTTGGCTGATTTTTTGCTTGACCTTGCGCTGCCATGATTGTATCATGTAGATTGTATCAGCTTTATCTTTAGGTGCTTCCTTTTTATCCACGGTCTTTTGTCTGTCTTTCCTATCTTTGATGTTCTTAACTAAGTGATCCATCCTGCCCTCTTTCACTAATTTGTCAATTAGTTGGCGCAATTGGACGCACTCGTTTGTGGTGTGGCCCTTCTGTCCGTGATATTCACAATATCCATTCCCAATGCGCTTTCCTTCTGGGGTGCGCATTGGTGGGGGTTTAGGGAAATTTGCGCCTTCTGTTGCAAATATCTCTCTTGGAGTTTTTATCAACGGGGTATATTTGTCGTTTCCCCGTGCGCCTCCGTCATTGCGATAGTTCTTACTACGATTGCCGCTCTGGTCATTGGATTGTTTCCTTGACTGTTCTTGCGGTCTGTAATTCGAGTATCCTTTTTTGCTATCTGCGGCGGCAGCTTCACCTTGGACGAAGGACCTTGTGCACTTCATTAGTTCATCAAAGGTTTGGGGAACCTTATCATTTAATTTCCTAATGAGCTCTAGGTTATTAATCCCATTCATGAACCCTGAAATTTTTAGTACTTCAGGACACGCCTTGATGTGTATACATTCATCCTTAAAGCGCTCCATGTAAGCACTCGTTGATTCCCCTTGGCGCTGTTTTACTCTAGCCAATTCCACAGGGTTTTTGGCGCACTTCTTTCTCTGAGTGAAATTCAAGCGGAATGATTTTCTCAACTCTTCAAACCCGTTTATGCTTCTTCGTGGAAGCTTGCTAAACCAGGTTCGCGTACTCCCCACTAATGTGGAGTTGAACATATGGCACCACACAGGTTTTAGCCAATTTTCGATAGTAGCTGCGGATTCGAAAATTTTTAGGTGGTCATCAGGATCACCCGTTCCATCATATGTTTTAACATTGGCGGGCATGCGCCTTTTCTTGTGATCCGAATAATCGCTGATGCACCATGTGAATGCATCAATCTTTTGGCGACGCCAAGGAAGAGATATATCTTCGTCTTCTTCCTCGCGATGTCTTCCTCTGGACTTCCAGTGTCCTGTCTCTTTGTCCTCGTTGTCCGAGGAGTCAATTGAGGAAGAATCGTCCTTTTTGCGGCGCTTGCGCCGTTTTTCCTCAGAGTCCGAGCTTGAGGGGCTTTCGCTTGGGGAAATTTGTCTCCCCCGTCTATCATGAACTCTTCTGCTTCCAGACCTTGAAGAGCTCTCGCTCGGTGAGCGTTGTTGTCCAAGTCTATCTTGGATTCTGCGATTACCAAGTCTAGTGTGGACATTGGTACGCCTCTCATTGTCTTCATAATCCTCCGAGTATTGTGAATCGGATGTTGTACCAAGTCTAGCATGGACATTGGTACGCTTCTCATTGTTTTCGCGCTCCAGGTAGCGCGATGGGGATGTTTCGTTAAAATTAAGCCGAGCTTGTAGGCTCTGACTTGACCTTCTTCTTGCCTCCTCTTGCATGAGGTTAGTTAAGGTTTCGTAATTTTGAGATATAAAATTACTTAGCGTTAACTCAGGCGTGTCCTCCTCCAGCGCAACGATCTCTGCTTTCGTAATAGGCCCCCTATCCCGGTTAGGCGCGCCTGGCGGCATAGTGTTGTCCACGATGGGTGCCGTTTGATGGGGGTATTGAAGAGAGTGCGCTGTAAGAAAGCAAACAAACAAACAACTAACAAAAGTGTTGATACAAAAGTTGGGCGTTCCTTATTTGGGTTCCTGTTCTCGTACCAATCAGATCTTAATGCTTGAGACCTGCGCACTAAGAAAGCAAACAAACACCGTTAGGCTTATCGTGGGATTGTCTCCCACGATTATCCTCCGGCGTGAGAGTAAGTAATCGGTTTTAGGGTTGTATTGAAGAGTTAGGGTTGTAAATCGTACCTTTAACGAGAATTATGATATTCTTTATATAGGCACGAAATCCTTGTGGATTTCGTGTTCCTCGCTCTTCGGCATATAAATGCTTATCCGGTCTATGGATCTTTATCCCATAAATAAGAGATCCTTATCTAGACCATAAATAATGTATTTGGGTTTGGGCTTTCGTGAGCCCAAACCATTAATATGTTAGCCCAATCATTATTATGATAGCCCACTCAGTGGGCTTGGGTGTTATTAATGTTCACTAATCGGGTTAGTGACCCGAATGAAGACTATACGTCATCATAGTATGCTGTCCAAAATTCTTCATTGACATAACTATACATTAGTAATTTGATATAAGTTATGAGATATTTAAGACCACGAGACTTATAGGATTGGTAAATACATTCAAATACTTTGCCGAGGGTGATTGGTTAGCTTATTTGGTGGTTATAAGGTATAGCTTATTTGGATGCTATCTTGTTTTTGGTACACTAGGAAAACAAAAGGTGCATTTTGTTTTGCTTATTTTCTGCACAAAAAGGAGTGTTTGTTTTGCTTATTTTCAGCCCAAGAGGGGCGCTTGGTTTTAGCTTTTAGTTTTCTTTTGTGACTTATTAGTTATTGATTAATCAACCTCGTGAATATTGTTTAAGTTTCGGTCTATATTCTAGACTTATCATATAAATTCGGGACATACATATTAGGCTAATGGGCTTGATACTTTGTGACTTGACTTTTGACGTTGGACAACATATATATGTAACGGACTCAAAACATTGGACTATAAATATATATTGGGTTGTGGTTTAGAATTATTTGGACTAAGATTCGAACTATAACATTTGTCATTTGACGTTAGACGAAAACTATTGTTATTGGACTAAGACTATTGGATTGAACATTATCAGATTACTTATTGGACATGCTGGATTTGACTAGGATTTGACGAATTCATGATGGACCTAATTTACTTATAAACCTCATTGTGCCTAAGACTTGTTAACGGACTAATCATATATATTCTAATTGAATATTAAGTTTGGGATTATTAAACTACTCCTTTGACATCGTTGGACTTTAACGGACTTAATCATCTTTATATCTTTTGGCTATTAGCTTAATTGATTCTTACATGATTATTTTCCTTTCATACTATGCTATATGATTTATGCTTTGGCATGCATTTAGTCTGAGTCTATGATTTTATACCACCACACGAATGATGATACTAAACTTTTACAAACCTTGAACAAATCTTCCACGAAAACTAAAACGCTCTGTCTTTTGAAACTCATATGTATCGTACTATTATTACGTAACATATTCTGAGATAAACTACGTATTCATTAGGTCATGCCGAATTCCATATCATTGTGCTGTAATTCTTGACATCACTTATGTTACTGTTCTGCCATACTCTTTGGCACAGTTGTGTTACGTTACTACATTCCAAGGTGAGTTTTCATAGCCCCGTTTTACAATTTATTATTTCATTTCAAACCTACGGGGGAGAATACATTGCACCATTTTCGTACGGGCCAAAGTATCAAATTCATTTACATTGCTTAAGTTACCGCATTGCCATGTTAAAGTCCCCTTTAGTACGTCATGAAGCGTTAATTTTGTGTAAGCGAGAGTGAGTGGATAGATCTATTGAGGGTGACTCCTCTGTTCGGGTTGGTAGATCCAACTGGTCAAACGAACGCATTTCACTTGAATCATATTCGAGTGTCTGGCAAAACACTCAAGTGGGGCATTTTAGTACGTCTAGCTTCGGGGTCATGAGCTTATAGCAATTGTATTATTTTTCAGTATATGGCGACATTGTCATATGTATCTTATACTTGTAGTTACCGTACAGACATATCATTTACATAAACCTATGATTTCTCACCAACATTATTGTTGACCGTTTTAGCAATGTATTTTCAGGTAATTAAGGATTTAGCTGGCATGTGAAGGCACAAGGAAAATATTTTGAAGACAATGCATATATTATCAGACTTTGGATCAAATGAGAAGAAATCTTAAAATAAGAAGGATGAGAAATAACCATAATCACACATTAGAGATACATCGACTTAAATTAGATGCATTTTTAATCTTTTAGATGCACCCTAATATATTTTCTAGCTAAAATTAGATGCATATACATATATTAGATGCATTTTAGCAAGTTAGGCAAATCCTATGTATTTTTCGTCCTCTGCGTGTTAAATTTGTTGCAAGTACTAATTTACATCGTTTTCATTTCAAAATCACTTTCGAAACTAATTAGGATGCATCTAAATGAATAGAGATGCATCTAATTCATGTCAACGCATCTCAAATATGTCGTTATAGTTATTTCTCATCCTTCTCATTATAAATTTTCTTCTCACTGGATCCCTACTCTATATTATCATTCGAAAAACTTTACAACATTAGTGTTGTACATTTTGTAAACTTGTGGGACCTCTTTGTGAACTCTGACATTTTAATCGAATGATAATCAATTTCAAAACGTCTCACTTTGAGTCGTTTTCTATAACTTGTACTGTAACCATGAAGTAATAACCCCGTGACACAATCTTCCGTTGCGATAATTTTGGGGGTGTTACACCTTGGCTCGCTGGCGCATTATTTTCATAACGGATGGTCACCGAAATACATACTAGATCGCTGGCACGTCATTTGATCACTCAAAAACTCGGATGGTCACTACAATATTCATGCACTTGATATTCTCACAAAATTATTACTATATCCGGATGCTAGAAAGCTAACAACGAATATAGTAATTTGGTAAAGGGTAGGGATAAGGCATGGGAATATTTATGAAATTGGTTTTAAAAGAAAAATAAAGTCAAGTCAAAGTCCCATTGTTGCTAGTTACGAACAAACCGCAAACCCGTAAATGATTATAGTTACAATCTTTTCTTCTTCAAACTTTCACATACCGATACATTGATTCGCCATAACAATATTCTTCATACTTAGCACATTGGCTAACAACATATGTCATAACTTTCTTTCTTGATCTCCATACATAATATAGCACATAGGGTATATTGTCATCACATATATTTTTTTTTCTTTTTTTTCGATGACTTATTCTTTTTTTTCACATTTTTTTAACACCTCTCTTTCATACATCGCATCTCTCCACACTTCGTATAAGCATCACCACAAAAATACAAAATATAAAGGTGATCAATCTTCATCTTTGTCAGAATGGCACACACGAATGACAAAGTGTGGCTAACTAATAATCATCAAAAACAATCCAACATACAAGCAACTAGCAACCCACCATTTAGACTTTGACAAGGGGTTAAGCTAAGGGTTAAAGTGTAAAATCTTTTTGTATTTTTCTGGATGTAACAAAAATGAAAAGAATGGCTCAAAGGGTGTAACTAAGGGTATCTAGCGTTAAAGATTAACGCTAAAAAATGGGTTCCAAATACGAGGCTAACTAACCGATGTGGTACGCAAAAATTATTTTGTAAACGGATGGCCATTTGGGATTATTCCTAAGGGTGCCTCTTTATCACACGAATACACTTATATCACACGAATGCGATCTTACTGCGGTCTGGTAATGATTTACAAATACATGTTCTAGAATAAATAAAATCACCGGCACACTTATAGCAAAAGATCCAAGCATAAGAGGTGTATGATATATAAGAAATAGGCTCAAATCCTCACAATTTAGTGGAAAGGCTATAAAACGTGCTAGCAAATGTTATCAATCCCAGAATGGATTGCAATATTAATCAGGACACATCTTAAATTTTTTCAAAATTACCGGTTTCACCAGTGGGATTATCCAGTTATTCTAATATATTAACCTATATACGTGAAAACAACTAGACCAAAAAGGGCAAACAAGTATACAAAATTTTAAATTGGCCCAAAAATTTGGAAAATTAAAAATGAGTTTCGTTTTTCCTATTTACTTCCCCCCACACTTAAGTTATACATTATACTCAACTTGAAAGATAAACTTCAAAGCATGTAAAATAGGGAAAATAAATTATAGATAGTCCACGAGAAACGAAACTTCCCGGGCCAAAGAAATCGCGATCGAACTCCATATGATAAGGTGCTAAGCAAATGCGAGCATAAGCTTGTTAGATAAATCGATTTCACTTCCACAAAATGTCACACCCTGAAAATACCTATTATGGTAGCGGAATGGAATACATGGGTGTAACGAACATGGCATCTCATACAAGGTTATATTGAACGACCTAAAGCGTCGTTTAGAAAATACAACGTTTGATCATTTATTTAAAACATTCAGAGTTTACAAACATAGGTCCCAAAAGAGTGCAACAAGTTTTACAAAACAGGTTCATACTAGATCAAACGATACATAAGTGCTGAAAATATATATAGTGAGATGCGTCGACTCCGCGACTCCATGAAGTCCATATGCATGCCACATGCTCTACTTAGTTACCTGAAAATACATTGCTAAAACGTCAACACGAATGTTGGTGAATTCCATAGGTTTATGTAAAATGAAGTTATACGGCAGCCTCAAGTATAATGCATGACATAAGTCACGTGAAAAATATAGTACAACAGCCATAAGCTCATGACCCCGAAGCTGACTGCGGAATATGCCCCTCCAGAGTGTTTTACCAGGCACTCTAATAATGTTAGACATGAAATGCATCCGTTATGACGGTTGGTGAATACCAACACAGATGGAGGCGTCACCCTCAATAGATCTATCCACTCACTCTCGCTTAGGTACAATTAATGGTTCATGATAATGAATATGGGACTTTCACTTGGTAAATGCGGTAACTTAAGCAATGTACTTGAATTTGTATACTTAGGCCCGTATGAAAATGATGCAATGTATTCTCCCCCGTGGGATTTGAAAACAAATAATAAAATGTAGACGGGGCTATGAAAATTCACCTGAAATGCAAGCAGTAAAGTGATGGTTAACGGAATGATGTAAGGCTCGGCTCTAAGCACGACCTATAATGAATGATGTGACCTATTGTAAGCAATGAAAACAATGCTATGCATGCATGTACGTATGTTATCGATACCACTTGTATTCTTTGAAAATAACGTTTATCGTCAAAAATACTTGTTGTTGTCTCGTTTGGTTATAAAAACTACTTTCCAAGTATATATGTTGAAATAATACTCTACTAGACATGAAATGCATCCGTTATGACGGTTGGTGAATACCAACACGGATGGAGGCGTCACCCTCAATAGATCTATCCACTCACTCTCGCTTAGGTACAATTAACGGTTCATGATAATGAATAGGGGACTTTCACTTGGTAAATGCGGTAACTTAAGCAATGTACTTGAATTAGTATACTAAGGCCCGTATGAAAATGATGCAATGTATTATCCCCCGTGGGATTTGAAAACAAATAATAAAATGTAGACGGGGCTATGAAAATTCACCTGAAATGCAAGCAGTAAAGTGATGGTGAACGGAATGATGTAAGGCTCGGCTCTAAGCACGACGTATAATGAATCATGTGACCTATTGTAAGCAATGAAAACAATGCTATGCATGCATGTACGTATGTTATCGATACCACTTGTATTCTTTGAAAATAACGTTTATCGTCAAAAATACTTGTTGTTGTCTCGTTTGGTTATAAAAACTACTTTCCAAGTATATATGTTGAAATAATACTCTACGATCCTTGTATGGTATTTCGTTAGGCAAATATTGTGTTCTTATCATTGTATAATACTTTTCATGACTCGAAGAAAACATGTTCAACTAATTTCACAAAACTAGTCGTTAGTACGTAGTAAATATATTCTCTATCAGAGCTGTCCAAAAATAATAATATTTATCGAGTTATAAACGTGAATATCTTGGTCGTTATAAGCTCATTTTCTACGTTCTTTATATCCCCGGTTTCGTATAAACATGTACTATCACATTTATAGTAGTTCGGCTTAGTTAGGTTACGTTAAACGACTCATTTTGCCCAACAAAAGTTTTCATACAGCAAGCTATTTTTTCTGAAAATGAGTTTTCGTCGTTAAACTTCGGAAAGTCATATCTCCTTCGTTATTAACTCGTTTTCATCCAAACTTTCGGCCATAGTTTCATCTCGGAAAGTATTTTCTAAATATTTGGCCAAAAAGTACACCCAACCCCCTGGATTTCCCACGTTTTAAAAATAAGGACAGTAGGTATTCAAGGTTGTCAAAAAATGAGTTTCCTAGTTACTAACTTGTACAAAAACCTTCCAACCAACTTCAATACATCCCATATTCTATCATACACCTTCTTAGGGTGTCATGGAGTCCTAAACTTCACAAAAAATGGTAGGATTTCAAGGGAATGATCATAGGTTTGTTATATATTCATAAAAACTATAAAACTTATAAAGTGGTAATTATAACATATGTAACTTGCATGTTTAACCAATATATATAGAAAATACTTCATGTAACTAGTGAAATGAATACATGAGATGATGAAAAAGTTTATGTAAGGCTTACTTGAAGTATATGGAGTTTAGTGATACTTAGGATGAAAACCTTGGGATTTTTATTTCAAAATCCTAACAAGGGTTATGTAGATTACTTGAAATAAACTTTGTTCTTGAAAAATTTGATGTCTTCTTGTGTTCTTAATCCTTGGCCGGTTACAAAGAGAGAAAAAGAAGAGAAATATCTTTTGTTTTGTAAAAAAAATGATAAGTATGAAAGTCTTGGTAAATATCTTGTATTGGGTGGCATTTTGGTAAATACATGGACAAATTTTCAAGTAAAAAGTCTTGCATACTCTTGCCTAATGTCGGCCAAGGTATTTCTTGGAAGATATTTGTGTATTTTCTTGTATTCTTGTAGTATTTGTAAGGTATTTGATGTATTTGAGGTGTATAATGTATTACGTTATAAGTTTTGGGTACCGGGTTAACTAGAAATCAATTTTGACGGAACAAAAAGTATATATATTAAAGTCGTAAACTTAATAAATTTATATTCCTGATGAGAATCGGGTGTTAAAATAGTTGTCGTGTTGAAATATTGAAAACTGACAAAAGTTTAAACGTAAACCGGAAAGTATCGTAAAAATTCTCAAATCATCGGGTAAATTAATAATATAACTTTTATATTATTATAATGAGTATGAAAACGTATTTGGATCGTAGACGGGAATATCAGGATATATGTTGGTAGTAAAAACTGAGTGGTAGCGTTATTTAAACATTTATGCATACGTACATGTAAACACATAAACCCGTGCATGACCTAATGTTCTGATGAAATTCCTGATAATGTGGAGACTAATTCT
Organism: Artemisia annua; assembly: GCA_014162995.1. Taxonomy (NCBI): domain Eukaryota; kingdom Viridiplantae; phylum Streptophyta; class Magnoliopsida; order Asterales; family Asteraceae; genus Artemisia; species Artemisia annua. The sequence goes on from LBNU01011009.1 coordinate 23,826, forward strand.
AGCCTACATGAAGTGTTCTTACTGAAAATGAATGAATTCGCAGCCAAACCCAACTGGTTGCTCGTATTTGAATACCCGTAAACTAGGTTTACTTGATGATGCATGATGAACATGAATAGTGTTTTTCCTTCCGGGATGAATAGTGTCACATGAATAGTAACGCTTCTCAGAATCACAAACGGACTCCAAAAATGATGAATAGTAAAATGATGAATAATGATCGATGAATGGTAAATGATGAATAGTAACTTGTGAATAGTAATTTGTCGAGGTTTGGAAAATGACCTGAGTTTGTGAGTTGTGACAGTCTTCCCTCCTAAGAGGAATTCAGTCCCTGAATTCAGCTGATGTTGGTTTCTGAAGTAGGCTCGGTGAAAAGATGTGGATACTTGAGTCGCATTTGGTCTTCCCGTTCCCAAGTAAACTCAGGACCTCTTCGAAAATTCCAGCGAACTTTCACGATCGGAATTCGGCTTTGCTTCAACTGTTTGACCTCACGGTCCATGATTTCTGCAGGTTCCTCCACAAAGTTAAGCTTTTCATCAAGCTGAATTTCTTCCAATGGAATTACGGAAGACTCATCTGAAAGGAATTTCTTGAGGTTTGAAACATGAAACGTGTTACGTACGTTGCTGAGTTCTGATGGAAGTTCAAGTTTGTACGCTACAGGACCAATTCTTTCCAGAATCTTAAATGGTCCAATGTACCTCGGGTTCAGCTTCCCGCGTTTGCCAAATCGTATCACGCCCTTCCAAGGCGAGACTTTCAACATGACCTTGTCTCCAACCTGAAATTCTAATGGTTTGCGTCGAATATCTGCGTAACTTTTCTGTCGACTTCTAGATGTTTGGAGTCTTTCTCGAATCTGAATGATCTTTTCTGTTGTTTCTCGAACCATCTCTGGTCCAGTACATTGTACATCACCAAATTCTGCCAAGCAAACTGGTGATCGGCACTTACGACCATAGAGTGCCTCGAATGGTGCTGCTTTTATGCTTGAATGGTAGCTGTTGTTATAAGAGAACTCGATCAATGGAAAATGGTTAGCCCAACCATTTCCAAAGTCGATGACACATGTCCTAAGCATGTCTTCCAGTGTTTGAATTGTTCTCACACTCTGACCATCGGTCTGAGGATGATATGCAGTACTCATGTCTAACTTAGACCCAAAAGAATCCTGCAATGACTGCCAGAAGTTTGAAGTAAAGCGACTATCTCTGTCGGAAATGATGGAAACTGGTGCACCGTGTCTTGAGACTATTTCCTTGATATAAAGTCTGGTAAGCTGATCCATGGAATAAGTCTCCTTGATTGGGATGAAATGAGCTGACTTGGTAAGACGATCTACAATTACCTAAATGGCATCGTAACCGCCTGAAGTCTTGGGAAGTTTAGTGACAAAGTCCATTGTATTGCGTTCCCATTTCCATTGTGGAATTTCTGGTTGCTGAAGTAATCCTGATGGTTTTTGGTACTCGGCTTTCACTTTAGCACAAGTAGGACATTTGCTGACATACAAAGCTATCTCTGCTTTCATATTCGGCCACCAATAAAGCTTCTTGAGATCCTGATACATCTTATCAGAACCTGGATGAATAGAGTACTTAGTCTTGTGTGATTCGTGCATGATCAACTCTCGTATTCCACCATAGAGAGGTATCCAACTTCTATCCTTGAAGCATAACACTCCATCTGATCTCTTTACTAGACCATTCGCATTTTCTGGCATACCATAGAGTTTCTCATTTGGTCGATTTTCTTCCTTGAGTGCCTCAATCTGAGCCTCGAGGATTTTCGATGGTAATGGTGAAATGATTATCATTCCTAATGACCTGACCCTTAAAGGTTTGACTCGTTCCCTTCGACTAAGTGTATCAGCCACTACATTGGCTTTCCCCGGATGATATCGAATTTCACAGTCGTAATCACTAAGAAATTCTAGCCAACGACGTTGCCTCATGTTGAGTTCTTTCTGATCAAGTATGTATTGTAAGCTCTTGTGATCGGTAAACACTACGCACCTTGTACCATAAAGATAGTGCCTCCAAATATTGAGTGCAAAAACTACTGCACCCAACTCTAAGTCATGTGTAGTGTAATTCTTCTCATGTGTCTTAAGCTGTCGAGAAGCATAAGCTATTACCTTCTCATTCTGCATTAACACAGCTCCAAGTCCTTTATGTGATGCATCGTAATATACCACGAAGTTCTCAATACCTTCTGGTAATGCCAAAATCGGTGCGCTACAAAGCTTCTGCTTCAATAACTGAAAAGCGGACTCTTGTTTCTTTTCCCATTCGTAGTTCTGGTTCTTTTGTGTCAACTTGGTTAGCGGCTTTGCTATCTTGGAAAACCATTCAATGAATCTTCTTTAATATCCGGCAAGTCCTAAGAATTGACGAATCTCTATAGGAGTCTTGGGCGTAGCCCAATCTTTAACTGCCTCGATCTTTGCTGGATCAACTTGTAACCCTTCACTATCAATGACATGGCCAAGAAATTGAACTCTTCATATCCAAAAATCACACTTTGAAGATTTGGCATACAATTGCTCCTTCTTAAGCCGTTCTAACATCGTTCTGAGGTGTTCTTAGTGATCTTCTTTGATTTTTGAATAAATCAAGATATCATCTATGAATACAATCACAAACTTATCTAGATATGGCTTGCACACCCTATTCATGAGATCCATGAATACTGCAGGTGCGTTAGTTAATCCAAACGGCATTACTTGAAACTCATAATGACCATAACGAATCCTAAATGCAGTCTTCGGGATATCCTCTTCCCGAACTCTAAGTTGATGGTAACCTGACCTTAGGTCAATCTTTGAGTAAAAACTAGAGCCTTGCAACTGGTCGAACAAATCGTCAATCCTGGGAAGTGGATAACGATTCTTCATCGTTAACTTGTTCAATTCTCGATAGTCGATGCACATCCTGAAAGATCCATCTTTCTTTTTCACAAACAAAACCGGTGCTCGCCAAGGCGAGGAACTCGGTCTAATGAATCCTTTGTCCAAAAGTTCTTGTAATTGATTCGACAACTCTTGCATCTCAGAAGGTGCATGTCGATAAGGTGCTCGTGCAACAGGTGCATCTCATGGTACTAAGTCGATCTGAAATTCGACTTGGCGAGAAGGTGGTAGTCCTGGCAATTCTTCTGAAAAGACTTCTGGAAAATCTTTAACAATTGGTACATCTTCAAGTCGTTTCTCATCCGACTTCTTTTCTGTAATATGAGCCAAGAATGCATAACAACCCTTCTTTATGTACTTCTCGGTTTTGATGCATGATATGATACTGAGTCTAGTTCCACTTCGTTCTCCACGAACAACCAAAGTTTCACCATCGTAAGGAAGATGAACAACTTTCTCATCACAAATGATTCTCACACGATGTCGTGACAACCAATCCATACCGATAACGACGTCAAAACTTCCAAGTTCTACGGGCATGAGGTCTATATTGAATGGGTGATTTAGGAAATTGATGGTGCAACCACGGACAATGGTGTTGGTGCTAACTAATGAGCCATTAGCTAGTTCGACGTTATAGGAAATGTCTAGTGTAGTTTGTTCAATGTTGAGTAAAGGTGCAAATGCAATAGAAACAAAACTTCTATCGGCTCCTGAATCAAAAAAAATGGATGCATAACCATTATTAATGAGGAACGTACCCGTAACAACATTCGGGTCCTCCCTGACATTGTCTCCTCCCATGACATAAGCTCTTCCCCTAGCCGTTCCACCTTGGTTCCTAGTACCTTGATTCCTTCCCTTTGGGCAGTCTCTCTTGTAGTGCCCAACTTCTCCACAACCAAAACATGTTAATGGGGGGTCCTGATTATCCGCCACACGCGGAGTTCTGCATCCCCTAGTCAAATGACCGACCTTTCCGCAGTTACCACATGGTTGTGGGCAATCTCCATTATGATGGGTTTGACACTTGGTACACTTGGGTAAAATAACATTGTAACCCCTCTTCTCAGTTGGACCTGCAGCATAGGCCCGTGCAACCTCTTGCCTTTTGGGCGGTGGTTGAGTAGCATTGCCACCTTGGTTGTTGTCCCACTTTCTTTTGTTGGTGTTAGGATTGGTGTTGTTTCGGTTATTGGTGTAGTTGTTGTTGTTTCGGTAGTTGGTGGTGTTGTTGTAGTTACGGTTACCGTTGATGTTGTTGTTGTTGTTTGTAGATGTTACTTTCTTCAAAACCTGAGCCATGAGTTTCTGAGCAATCCTGATTGCCTCATCCAGTGTTTGTGGGTCAAAAGAAATCAGATCCCCACGAATGTTCTCAGGTAAACCACCGATGAAATTTTCCAGCAGCTTCTCATTATCCGGAACCATAGACGGACATAGAGCAGCCAACTCTTGATACCTCCTGATGTACGTCTCAATGTCATTACCCAACGTCACTAGTTCATAGAACTCAATCTCCAAGTTCTTCACTTCTGTACGTGGACAGACTTTCTTTGTTAGCAGCTTCTTGAAGTCATCCCATGAAAGCTTGTATGCATTTTCCTTTCCCATGGGCTTCGTATACGAATTCCACCATGACATAGCCTCATCAAGCAGAGTACTAGTAGCAAATTTTACCTTAGATTCATCGGGACAGTTGCATAAATGAAATACAGATTCTGTATGCTCAAACTAACGAATCATTGCAGTGGCTCCTTCAGTGCCCTTGAATTTGATAGGATCACCACATTCGAAGTCCTTGAACGTACACTAACGTCCATTTGTTCCATTACTAGCTTCCCCCGATATCCCTATCCGAGAAGCATCTTCAGCAGCCCTTGCAGCAACAGCAGCTCTTTCAACCTCCAGAGCCTCAGCTATGCTATCCCTAACAAGTTTTCGGATAGCAGCTTGTGTCATTTCGGGTGTAGTTGGTGCAGCCTTAGCTTTCCTTGGTGCCATAATTCTGATAAATAACAACGGAATATAACCATGAGAAATCATACTAGAAATGACCATCGTACAAAATATACACAACCACGACATGTATAAGTACAACCACAACACGAATATATACAACCACAACATGTATATATATAACCACGACATGTATATATACAACCACAACCTGTATATACATAACCACAACATGTAGAAATACAATCAACCACAATAAGGAACAACCACGAAACATCATAAATTATAGTTTATATTAAATCAGGAGACATACGGTGTCGTTTTACTTGCTTTTTTCCCGCCAAAATTTTGGCCCGAATCCTGGCCCACTTTGCTAGCCCAAGTTTTGTTGGCCCGTGTTTCGCTCAGTCCGGTTTGTTTGGGGGATAAAGTCAACCTTCTAGATTCCTCCGGCACATACACACAACAGTGTGTATTGTTATCAAAAACACCAGGCGATTGCAGTGGGTTTCGAGTTATAGTAGTCCGACGATTACAGTGGTACAAATTGAAGATTGGAACTAAAGGTTTTCGAGTTACAGGTATGTGTTTAAAAAAAGTTTTACAAAAGTTTTTTTTTTATATATAATATACATATATGCATACGTATATTTTTGGATTTTGGATATTGTTTTTGTTCAGAGGGGTATCGAAGTTTGGCTTTAATCAAGTTGTATATGATCGTTTTAGGTTTGATTATATTTAATTTTGTTGGATATGAAATTTAGGGTTTGATTGTATTAAAAATTAGTAACAGTAAAAATTGGTTATAATTATCAGAAATTATAAGAGAATGAATTTGATGGTTTTCAAGTGGTTGGGGAAGAATAGGGGGTGGACAGGGCGGACGAAAACAAATAATATAATCTCTCTAATCATATTCAGCATGCTTATTATCTAGGAAGAATATGGTGAATATGCCAAAATGCATGTGTGATTGATCTTTGTATGATAAATGTGTAGGGTGGTGCCAAGAAATTAGTGCTCCCATCTCCGTCAGCTGATGCGCCTATGTTTGTTGTAGGAGTAAATGAGACTACATACAAACCAAACACGGATATTGTATCCAATGTGAGTTGCACTGCTTGCCTCCTTTGGCCAAGGTATGGGTCTTTTCGGGATTTTTTTTATTATTGCTATTCTTATTTTTTTCCGTTTTATATATAGAAAAAAGACACAAAACCATCTTTAAATGATAAAAACGGGACCAATGGAACAACAGGTTGTATTTTTACGCAACTAATGCCTCTTGAATTTCTCTTATGAGTTCTGTAATAAGTTTAAAAAGAAAATAAAAGATATGTATCTTTTTCGGCCTTCCTTATACAACGTTTTTATCTTTCAAATTTTGTTGTATATTCATGCGTACGAACCATTATAGATGCATATACAAGTTTCACCAATGATGTAAGGTAACCAAACAAGTTCGAATGATTGAAGATGATCCAACAAATTTTAAGATAACCTAAATCAGTATCACACTTGCAACAATTTCTTAAGACTCCATCAAATCATTGACGCAAGTTGTGTGTCGCTAACTCTGTGCATTCACATCTTATTGCGTAGGTGGATGTCCTGTTATTAAGGGAAACAAGTGGTCCTCTACAAAATGGATCTGTGTCAATGAGTATGCCGCTTAATTTTGCTCAAAAGGTATATCTATAAACCTTCAACAAATTCTGTTGTCAACCATAAATTGCATAGTACAATAGCATAAGAAGGCTACCAATAGTTAGAAGCAAATTAGGGATGTGTGGATTCTCTTTTTTTGGCTTTAATAACTTTACAGACCAAGATAAGCCCAACTTACTATAGTTATTTTGCAGGCGTGATAGTTTCATCACGCGTAGGGCATTCTGTCAGGCCCTTGGTATACGGAGTAAAATGAAGCATTCACCAATTGTGAGCGACATGGAGAGTCGGCTCCTGAAAGAGTGCTGCCAACAGAAACCAGGAAAATACCGACGATTATGATATGGTTATTCTGCTTTATTTTTTTGTCTTTATATAATGAATACTAAAATACAAGATCCACTTCAGCTCGGTTCAGTTGCCTCTATATAAAACATACGTATAGCTGAGACATCAATGGCATTTGCAGAGGTTGACAAGAGAGTATCAGTTAACCGAGCAATAAGTGCTTCAAGAGTGGCGGCGGTTAAATCAGTTCAAAATCTGAATTCGTCATTCGCATTCAAAATAGACGAAGGTGGATCCTGAATCTGACACTAAGGAGTTGATTTCCTACGCAAGGTCAAACAACAAGGTAAGAGATTCATCTGTTGGCTAAATATGAGCATGAGCCATAGATACCTGGCATGTGTCTAACTACGACTGATGGTTGTTGCAGGTTGTTATTGGACCAGCAACGGTTGATGGGATTCAAGGTGGAGCCTTCAAGATTGGTGACACTGCTGGAACAATCGATAATATTATACAATGCAAATTGTACAGGCCTGGATCTGTTGGTTTTGTATCCAAATCTGTGAGTAAACATTCCTGGTCTTATACTGATTAGAGATGTCAAAATCTGCTGATTAGAGGTGTCAAAATGAGTGGGGCGGGTAATGGGTTGGGTCAAAACGGGTAATTTTGTTCTGGTTGATTGGGTCAAAATAATCAGTGTGTCAAATATGAATATATATGATTACAAAAATTCTATTATGTCAATGGTGATATAATCTCTTGACTTAAATACACTTTGAAAGGCTGTTGGACTGTTTAACCCGTTAGAAATATAAAGACAATATATGGATCAACCTATTTCTAAGTACATAGGTCGAAATTGTTACCTCTACAGTAGACCATAACCTTGAGTAACTCAGTAGCATAAACACTGCATATATTGGACAATTCTTTTTAAACAAGTCTCAGAAATAATGTTATGCTTCCGTTAAACTATAGGGTGGGATGTCTAATGAAATGTACAACACTATCGCGCGGGTGACAGATAGAATCTATGAAGGTACTATACCTAAACAATATCGTCCTGTATATTTGTTCGTTGGATCCGTTGTTTATGCTCAATCAGGCCTTAATGTTTATACACATGTTCTGAATTTACAATTTTTATAATGTATACCATTCATATTTGTGATGATACCAGATATGTTAGGTGACATTTTTCCCATTTAAACAAGGAAAATCTGAAGAAAAAAATAAAAAGATTAGAAAATATTAGACTATTGCAAAAAACTTATGTCCTTTATTCTTGTTCTGCTTGCCAGGGTACTTATTTCTATTATTAATGTTTAATATAACCTTATTAGAATTTAAAAAAAAAAACATAAAAGGTATGTGGTATAATAATATAATATCATTGTTGTGATCTTTTTTTTTTGTAGGCATTGCTGTTGGAGGAGATGTTTTTCCCGGTTCTGCTATTTCTGATCATGTTTTGCGGTTCAACAACATTCCACAGGTATATGTTACTTCCTCTGTTAATAAAAAAACTACAATATATAATATTCTCTTTTTTTTAAATGTCGTTTTATACGCTCTTATTTTGACATGTTAATCTGCTGTAAAATAGATCAAAATGATCGTTGTGCTTAGAGAACTTGGTGGTCGAGATGAGTATTCCTTAGTTGAAGCAATTTAAATCAGGAAAAATCAATAAACCAGTATGTGCTTGGGTCAGTGGAACATGTGAGCGCCTTTTTAAATCTGAAGTTCAGTTTGGTCATGCGGTGAGCGTGCTTACCTTTTTTTTCCTAGATATCGCTAAGATCATCGGACCCAGCCATTTGCTTTAACTCTTGGAATTTCGGGGTGGAAGCAGCAGCAAAAAGACTGGGAGGGAATGGGCTACGACATTCGTTTGTGGATGTTTGCAGGCACATAGGTTCATTTGTTTGTGGAGTTGCATCGGCTTGGGTTAACGCCTAATAATGTGAGCTTCACACGGGCTTTTCTGTATATTGAGGGATGTGGCCTTTTTTTCTATATTCTCAAACCACCATTTAGGCTAATAAACTGCTGGCAAGTCCAAATTAAGGAAATTTGTGTTTTTACAATGATTGTGAATGTGTATATTTACTACCTATTATTTTTGTGTCTCAGATTATAGCCACTTTTGCAAGTGTGAATGCCGGAGTTAAAGTTGAGAAGAAAAATGAAATGTTGGCCTGCAAAATGTGGAGCATGTACGAAAATAAGGTGAAGGTCAGATCCAGAATGGGGCTTAAAAAAGCCAACAAACATGTCAAACATGTACGTTTTCCTAAATCGTTCTTGCTATTTTATATCTTGAATTTTGTGTTACAAGTTATAAACTGAATGTAAGAGATCCACATGCAAGTAGAAATCTCAGATCCAGATGATTTTGAATTTTCTTAGATAGCTAAAAAATAAATGACAATATATTTTGAATTCGCATTACAATATATTCCAAGACCTCTTGATTATATATCTAACTGCTTTCTCTGTATCACTTTTCTTCTAGGTATTGTCAGATGCTGATAAGAGTGTTCTGCCTTCGGCTTATAACATATATGGAAACAACCCGTTGCAACGCCCCGCCACAACGCGGCGGACCGGTGCCCTAAGCTGATACTAAGGTTAGTTTAACATTTAGATTTTTGTTCAGCTTTTAGTTCTGTAACAAATAAAGGGTGTTTAATGGTTTTTTGGTATGAGTCCAAAAAAATACATGGCAAGTGACGGAGCTTTGTCTCATACGATAACTGTGAGCCATTTTGTCGTACCGCTAATAACCAATTGTTCGTTNAAAAAAGCAAGTAAAACACAATTGGTTATGCGGTATTTGTTGGTGTATCAACTACAATGTTACGGTTTCACTATGATAGTTTGCTGATGCTTTCTAGGCGACGTGTTCTTATTTAGACCACGGTAGGCACCTTATATATTTATGATATAATTTGCTCTTCTGTTCCAAATAAACGCTACTTAAGTTTTGTAACACATCAACTAAAACAATTTAAAACCTTAGATCTATACAATACAGCAACTTTTTAGCCCTTACTTTAGCCCACTGATTACTGCCCAGGCATCCTCGCATATACTCACCTTAATGATCCATTTCCATTGGTTTTCTTATACACAATTGACACACATAAATCTAGAATATTCCTGAACCCTCGCTCCAAGCCCTCCATTGTGTTCTATTGCGAATGAAGAGCCGACCAAAATGTACGGTTTGCATCGAGGGTTTAGCAATATTGTAGATTTACGTGTGTCTGTTCTGTATAAAAAAACAGTGAAGGCGAATCGTTTAGATGAGTATATGTGAAGTTGATTAGGCAACAAATGGTGGTTCACTGTAAGGCACAAGTTACCTGCACCTGGTACGTTACGCTTTGATGTAAAACTTTATGAATATTCACCATTTCAACAGGTATGAACTCTTTGATCTAAAATGTTACACGGATATAAGAATTCATTTTTGTAACGTTAGTTATTCATTTTGTTGTTGCAGATACACCTACAAAAAAAATGTCGCCATGTAACTTAACTAAGAAATGCATTATCAGTAGTGGATTGCCCGCGCTTCAGATGGCAACAACAACCTATTTAACTGATCGGTAAATCGGTCTATGCTGAATTGTTTTTTGAGTATAAGTTAAATAAGTAAGACCATAGCACAGGTATTACATTTTTTTGTTTTTTGATATCATGTGTTTTTGCAGGCAGTGTTTTGAGGGCAAGGACTCTTGGAGCTAAATCATATCGACAAGCAAAAACAGGCCCAAAACATCGCAAAATAAACAGGCGAGCCGGCAACGCGGCGTTCGTCGCCAATCTTGTATAATCACAACACATTAATATAATACATGAAAATTTCGGCCTACAAGGACCGATATAATATATAGCACAACCATTACAATATAGTAGAGTCATACTTGATATATTTGTTTGTACAACAAACAAAAGACGGCAAGTTCTTTAAACTATGCCCCACACCTCGGGACTAGGATAACAGTAAAAGCTAATATAATACAAGTCGATGTTTAGGCACCTCCGGGTGCTCCACCAGGTCCACCTCTAAGACGCTTGATCTCCCTGTCAAACATAACAACTATCTCCTCCAAATGCTCAATACGAAGACGAAGAGCAGCCTCCCTGGTATCTGCACTCACCAACCTATCCCACACTAATGCTAACTGCTGACTCAGCTGAGCAATCTGCTCATGGTCCTCTCCCTGCCATGTCTCTAGTCCCTGATGAGACACAGCAATACCAACCCGACCTGTGACTAACCCCTCAACATCCCCCTCGACTACCTCAAGTCGACTAGCAAGAATCTGGTCCACCTGATATCTCAACCTGTCAATCTGACCCTGCTGGTTACCTAACTGTGCATCTAAAGTAAGGGTTGTAGGTCCTCTCGCGGTAGCTGGCCGCGAGCTCTCACCTATGTGATACTGAGCTGGTGGTGGTGTATCGGAAGTCTCAGTGGTAGGTGATGCTGAAGTAATGAACCTTGCAGCGGAATGGAAACCCTGAAAATACCTGTTATGGCAGCGGAATGGAATACCTGGGTGTAATGAACATGGCATCTCATACAAGGTTATATTGAACGACCTAAAGTGTCGTTTAGAAAATACAACGTTTGATCATTTATTTAAAACATTCAGAGTTTACAAACATAGGTCCCAAAAGAGTGCAACAAGTTTTACAAAACAAGTTCATACTAGATCAAACGATACATAAGTGCTGAAAATATATATAGTGAGACTCGTCGACTCCGCGACTCCATGAAGTCCATATGCATGCCACATGCTCTACTTAGTTACCTGAAAATACATTGCTAAAACGTCAACACGAATGTTGGTGAATTCCATAGGTTTATGTAAAATGAAGTTATACGGCAGCCTCAAGTATAATGCATGACATAAGTCACGTGAAAAATATAGTACAATAGCCATAAGCTCATGACCCCGAAGCTGACTGCGGAATATGCCCCTCCAGAGTGTTTTACCAGGCACTCTAATGATGTTAGACATGAAATGCATCTGATGGATCTAAACACACACCTTGTGTTAGAGATACTTTGAGTAATGTTGTTAAGCACGCGGAATTTACTTAGCAACACTTAGAAGATTGTTTATGTGATGTATTGTGAATGAGAACAGTAGTATGTAACACAAAGCTTCAATATTATTAATGATAATAATACGAGTAAGATGGAGGCGTCACCCTCAATAGATCTATCCACTCACTCTCGCTTAGGTACAATTAACGGTTCATGATAATGAATATGGGACTTTCACTTGGTAAATGCGGTAACTTAAGCAATGTACTTGAATTTGTATACTTAGGCCCGTATGAAAATGATGCAATGTATTCTCCCCCGTGGGATTTGAAAACAAATAATAAAATGTAGACGGGGCTATGAAAATTCACCTGAAATACAAGCAGTAAAGTGATGGTGAACGGAATGATGTAAGGCTCGGCTCTAAGCACGACCTATAATGAATGATGTGACCTATTGTAAGCAATGAAAACAATGCTATGCATGCATGTACGTATGTTATCGATACCACTTGTATTCTTTGAAAATAACGTTTATCGTCAGAAATACTTGTTGTTGTCTCGTTTGGTTATAAAAACTACTTTCCAAGTATATATGTTGAAATAATACTCTACGATCCTTGTATGGTATTTTGTTAGGAAAATATTATGTTCTTATCATTGTATAATACTTTTCATGACTCGAAGAAAACATGTTCAACTAATTTCACAAAACTAGTCGTTAATACGTAGTAAATATATTCTCTATTAGAGCTGTCCAAAAATAATAATATTTATCGAGTTATAAACGTGAATATCTTTGTCGTTATAAGCTCATTTTCTACGTTCTTTATATCCCCGGTTTCGTATAAACATGTACTATCACATTTATAGTAGTTTGGCTTAGCTAGGTTACGTTAAACGACTCATTTTGCCCAACAAAAGTTTTCATACAGCAAGCTATTTTTTCTGAAAATGAGTTTTCGTTGTTAATCTTCGGAAAGTCATATCTCCTTCGTTATTAACTCGTTTTCATCGAAACTTTCGGCCATAGTTTCATCTCGGAAAGTATTTTATAAATCTTTGGCCAAAAAGTACACCCAACCCCCTGGATTTCCCACGTTTTCAAAATAAGGACAGTAGGTATTCAAGGTTGTCAAAAAATGAGTTTCCTAGTTACTAACTTGTACAAAAACCTTCCAACCAACTTCAATACATCCCATATTCTACCATACACCTTCTTAGGGTGTCATGGAGTCCTAAACTTCACAAAACATGGTAGGATTTCAAGGGAATGATCATAGGTTTGTTATATATTCATAAAAACTATAAAACTTATAAAGTGGTAATTATAACATATGTAACTTGCATGTTTAACCAATATATATAGAAAATACTTCATGTAACTAGTGAAATGAATACATGAGATGATGAAAAAGTTCATGTCAGGCTTACTTGAAGTATATGGAGTTTAGTGATACTTAGGATGAAAACCTTGGGATTTTTATTTCAAAATCCTAACAAGGGTTATGTAGATTACTTGAAATAAACTTGTTCTTGAAAAATTTGATGTCTTCTTGTGTTCTTAATCCTTGGCCAGTTACAAAGAGAGAAAAAGAAGAGAAATATCATTTGTTTTGTAAAAAAAAATGATAAGTATGAAAGTCTTGGTAAATATCTTGTATTGCGTGGCATTTTGGTAAATACATGGACAAATTTTCAAGTAAAAAGTCTTGCATACTCTTGCCTAATGTCGGCCAAGGTATTTCTTGGAATATATTTGTGTATTTTCTTGTATTCTTGTAGTATTTGTAAGGTATTTGATGTATTTGAGGTGTATAATGTATTACGTTACAAGTTTTGGGTACCGGGTTAACTAGAAATCAATTTTGACGGAACAAAAAGTAAATATATTAAAGTCGTAAACTTCATAAATTTATATTCCTGATGAGAATCGGGTGTTAAAATAGTTGTCGTGTTGAAATATTGAAAACCGACGAATGTTTAAACGTAAACCGGAAAGTATCGTAAAAATTCTCAAAACACCGGGTAAATTAATAATATAACTTTTATATTATTACAATGAGTATGAAAACATATTAGGATCGTAGACGGGAATATCAGGTATATGTTGGTAGTAAAAACTGAGTGGTAGCATTATTTAAACATTTATGCATACGTACATGTAAACACATAAACCCGTGCATGACCTAATGTTCTGATGAAATTCCTGATAATGTGGAGACTAATTCTAGCCTACATGAAGTGTTCTTACTGAAAATGAATGAATTCGCAGCCAAACCCAACCGGTTGCTCGAATTTGAATACCCGTAAACTAGGTTTACGTGATGATGCATGATGAACATGAATAGTGTTTTTCCTTCCGGGATGAATAGTGTCACATGAATAGTAACGCTTCTCAGAATCACAAACGGACTCCAAAAATGATGAATAGTAAAATGATGAATAATGATCGATGAATAGTAAATGATGAATGATATGTGCTTATTCACATATCTTTTATTCACCATTATTAGACTATTTTAGACCAAAAACTAACGTTCAAAGCCAAAGATATCGTGTTTTTGTGTTTATGACTGTGCAGGTATGGATATTGCTAAAACAACACAAAAAGCAACCTAAAAGCCCAAAAAGAGCACGAGATGTGGAAGAGAGTTTGAAAGAGAAGTAAAAGAAGAAATCTACTCGTGAAAAGCCCGTGAAGATGAATTATTTCTCAAAGGCTCAAGAAAGTACAAGAGACACTTAATCAAAGCTCATTGATGATTATGAAGCTATAACTTTCTAAATCCGAGCAAGTGATCACTTTTACATTATTGAAGATCTTTGGAAAGCTCGTCAACACATCACCTCAAAATTACAAGGACTATAGTCGTATTTTAGAAAGCATAGCTGATTTAATATATACAAGCTACCATTAAATACTTCCCCTCCCACTTAATAATATTAGCTCAAGTCATATTCATGATGTGCACAAAAATCTCTTTTCATGCAAAGGTGGTGCAAGACTTATGTGAGCTTATTAAGATCTAATATAGTGATAGATATAAGAAGTATTGTATTTTTTATAGATCAAAAGCCATAAGAGAAAGATTTATATATTATATATATATATTTATAGATTTTTTTTTTTTTTTTTTTTTTTTTTTTAATTTTATTTTTTTTATAAAATGAAAATAAGCAAAGAAATAAGCTATTATTTTTGTTATGATATAGTATAGCTTTAAGACCATGAAAGAAAATTTTTGCATTAAGTAAACATTACATGATGGAAATAAGCCCTAAGAAAATAAGAAAACCTAATCAAAATCTAACCAAGACTGAAATGAGGGCGCATGGGGCTGGCTATGTTAAAGAGGAGTCTAAGGTGACTAATCCCTTGTTTTACATTAATTGCACTTAGCCCCCTTAAGTCTTTTATGACTTCCGTTCATGGCACAAAGCATAAACCCCTAGAGATACGACACTATCTTAA
>LBNU01011010.1:11814-23815 GCA_014162995.1 Artemisia annua
AATAATAACAATAATAATAATAATAATAATAATAATAATAATAACAATAATAATAACAATAATAATAATAATAATAATAATAATAATAATAATAATTTATTTCTTTTTAAAAGACTAGAGTCAGAATCCGGAGCATTCTGCAATGTCAATTATATCAAGGAGCTCGTTGTTAAGGCGGATTGGGATAATTTGGAGAAGTACTTTGCCGGTTTTATTCGCGTCGGTGATAATCATTATTCGGTTAAAATGTTGTCTGAGTTTCGTAAACAGAAGTACCTAGAGGCATTGGATAAGAAAGATTATTTTGAGTTATTATCATTAACTTTAGTAATAGTATTTTTTTTCCTCAAAAGCTAGCTTGATTTTCTCGTTGTATTTATGTTGATTGTTGGTTAAAGGAAAGAACGTGCCAAAGCTTTAGACATTCTTAATGAGGAGCTTAAAGTTCTTAAACCGTTTGACGGGGAACTTTTTTCGGACATGACTAATCTTCTCATGATCGAGAATATTAGGTACTCTTTAAGTATATGTCAACTAAACAATCTTTTTACGTGTTTGTATTTTAGGTAAATAGATGGATAGATTACGGTGTTTTCACAATGTAATCTTTGGTAAAAAGTCCCCCTTAACTAGTTAGTGATGGATTGTGTTTCTTGGGAATTTAAGCAAAATCCTATATATCAAGCCTTAATACATTGGGATGCTAGCGTAGCTAATTTTAGTTAGTGAATGAATAGCATCCTTATGAAACAATCATGAAAACATAATTTTGAGAATTTTATCTCATGAAATTTTCTTTTTCTCACTTCCCTATTGAAGCATTCCAATGAGTTTAATATAACTTTAATGTGACGGATGGAAAAAATGAGTTGCAGCAAAAAAATAATAATGTTATCACTGTTTTGTCGTTGTTGATCATATTAGTGATATTTTGCCTACATTTTTCTTTTTTACCAACATTTTGACGTATATTTTTTTTGGTGTATAGTGAAAGAATGTTGTCCATGCTAGTCACGGATGAATTTCACAAATAAAAGTTTGTAGTAGTGTTAGATTTTAGTATTTCCTATGCAAGTAATCCAAAATTTGACATTTTTCTGAGGAAATATCTACTTACAATTGGCCTTTGTTATATTTCTTTAAGTTATAACTGAAATATAGATACTAAATGTATTAGTAACAACATTAGAATAAGTACAAACCCAATATCTATATATATGTTCATGTTATTAGACATCTATGCGTTCTTATACCATTATCGGAAAAAAATCAGTTTTTTGGGAGAACGCACAACTCTCTATGTACACAGACGATGTAACAGCAAGGGGTGTATTGGCTAGCGAGCTAAAGAAACTGATTGAAATGAACCCAGAATTGCGTCACAAATGTCAACTTCCTACTGTAAATAATTCAAGGTTGCGTTTATTAGTCAACCAGAGGTAACATTACTCATAAGTTTCCTGTTAGAACTACTTAATGATCTTTGTTTGATTTATTTATTTCAACAATAAGCTTGAAATGGCAGCACCAACTATGCCAGAATCCGAACTCTGATCCGGACATCACTAGTATCTTGGTGGATCATTCGTGTGGGCCACAAAATGTTGCTCAGGGTCAAGTTCATGTGGCCAATGAGTTTAGTTCCATACTTAGATCAGGTGGTTTGCAACTGGTAACTATTAAATGGAGGGAATGTCATCCCTCCATTATATGTAGTATAGATAAAAGATTAATAACATAAACAATATTAGCAGGCTTGTTTAACTATTAATCTTACATGTATAAGCTTACATCATCAAGGCGAATAATGTGAATGAGGTTGATGGTTCTGTGAGCCATATGAATGTAGAAGCACAAGCAGAACAAATGGCTTTAGGTAAGTAATTTGAGTTTTCTGTTACTCAATTTTTTATTTATTTATTTTTTTTATTTATTATTTTTTTTTTGAATGGCGACAATCTTTATTTTCAAAGAATTAATAAATCTAATGTAAGAAATTGCTTTTTGTATAGATTGTTGCCTTTCAAAAAAATAAAATAAAATAAATAAAAAATTTTTAACAGTAAACTCAAATTACATTCCTAAAGCCATTTGTTCTGCTTGTGCTTCTACATTCATAAGGCTCACAGAACCATCAACCTCATTCACATTATTCGCTTAGATGATGTAAGCTTACACATGTAAGATTAATAGTTAAACATATTGGTATTCGACTGAATACAAAGTTACAAAGTTTCTGTATATTGAAGTAAAATAACAACAACAGAATTTAAGATAATACTAACGATACTTTATTGATAATTTGTATTAATTGTGTTTACAGACTTTGACCTTTTATACATAATGAATCGGTGCCTTCAAAGAGACATGTCGATTCTAAAAGACACGACCTATTCTAAACGTTATAACCCTATATACTAAACGGTTATCTTTTGACCCAGCCCATATCCAATGTCGGTTTACAGGCTTATACATAAAACATAATACATAATATACACTAACTACCCTTATCTTTGCTTCTATAACATTAATGGTCCAACATTCACCCCCCTAATGTTATAGACGGCAAAGTCTTTAATTCTTCAAAGTTCCTTTTATAGCAATGGTTCATCATCTTCGTACTGAATCAGGTTTGCTTCCATCTTTGGACATTCGCCTTTGTAGTGTCCAAGTTCTTTGCACTTGTAACATCTTATCTGACTCAGGTCTTGATCACCATCTTTTTTCTTCCATGGTTTCCAATTCTTGTCTTGCCCACGTCCTGGTCTTCCTTGACTTGAATTCTCATGACCGCAACGTTCACACTTGTGTTCCTTGGTCTTCTCCTTTTCATCTACTTTGCTGAAAAGTAGGTTACTGGATCCATCTTCTTCTTTGACTGCCTTTTTCATCCGTTCTTCGAAAGCTTTTAATCTTCCAATGGCTTCTTGAAATGGCATCGTATTAAGATCTGCAAACTGCTCTATTGCTGCAACAATTTGCATAAACTTCTCTGGTACAGAACTTAAAAGTTTCCTAACCAGCCTTTTATCATCCATCGTATGCCCCAAACTGCTTGCTTGTGTTGCAATCTCACTTATCTTCCCGGCATACACATCTAGCGACTCATTGTCTTTCATCTTCAATTGTTCAAACTCCGACTCTAGTGTTTGAACACGCGCCTCCTTAACTCTATCAACTCCAACATGTCGAATTTTCAACGCATCCCAAATCTCCTTTGCCGATTTAAGGTTAGCAACTTGCAATACCATACTTTCTGGAATTGCTTGATATAGCATTGCAATTGCCGAGTTATCTTTCTTTTGATCGACTTCAGTTCCTTGCGTTGGTTCAACCGCTTCCCAAATTCCATGGACATTAAAAATTGCCCGAATTTTTACAGCCCAAATTGTATAATTTGTTGAATTGAGAACCGGGTATTGGAACATCATTGATGTAACACTATCCTTCGTTGGTTCATTCTTATCGCCTGCCATTTTCTTTTTCTTCCTACCTTTTCCAATCTTGATCCGATTAAAAATTTACTTTCTAACACCTAAATGTATCCTCCAAGAATAGTACCCTGGTTTCCTATTAACCAACTATTCTTAATCCTCCTGGTTTCACCACAAAACCAAAACAATTCCTGGTTTACCACAAAACCAACACAACTTCCTGGTTTCACCACAAAACCAAAACAACTTCCTGGTTTACCACAAAACCAACACAACTTCCTGGTTTCACCACAAAACCAAAACAACTATTCTAATAATAATAATTCTTAATTCCAACACTAAATACCCACAATTCAAAATTGAAAAAAAATAATACTTATCTCACTATGTTTTGCCTTTGGTTCCGTTTCTGCGAATCTTTCCTAAAACGAAATTCTGGGTTTTCTTTTCAATCGATGGCCACATGCACTTGTTCTTCCCTGGATCGATTAACTCTTGCTCTCATGCCAAATATTGGTATTCGACTGAATAAAAAGTTACAAAGTTTCTGTATATTGAAGTAAAATAACAACAAAAGAATTTAAGATAATACTAACGATACTTTATTGATAATTTGTATTAATTGTGTTTACAGACTTTGACCTTTTATACATAATGAATCGGTGCCTTCAAAGAGACATGTCGATTCTAAAAGACACGACCTATTCTAAACGTTATAACCCTATATACTAAATGGTTATCTTTTGACCCAGCCCATATCCAATGTCGGTTTACAGGCTTATACATAAAACATAATACATAATATACACTAACTACCCTTATCTTTGCTTCTATAACATTAATGGTCCAACAAAACAAGCCTGCTAATATTGTTTCTGTTATTAATCTTTTATCTACACTGCATATAATAGAGGGATGACATTCACTCCATTTGATAGTTACCAGTTGCAAACCACCTGATCTACGTATGGAACTAAACTCATTGGCCACATGAACTTGACCCTGAGCAGCATTTTGTGGCCAACACGAATAATCCACCAAGATACTAGTGATGTCTAGATCAGAGTTCGAATTCTGGCATAGTTGCTGCTTCCATTTCAAGCTGTAAATTGTTGAAATAAATAAATCAAACAAAAATCATTAAGTAGTTCTACCAGGAAACTTATGAGTAATATTACCTCTGGTTGACTAATAAATGCAACCTTGAATTATTCACAGTAGGAAGTAGACATTTGTGACGCAATTCTGGGTTCATTTCAATCAGTTTCTTTAATTAGCTCACTAGCCAATACACCCCTTGCTGTTTCATCGTCTGTGTACGTAGAGAGTAGTGCATTCTCCCAAAAAACAAATTTTTCCGATAATGGTATAAGAACGCATAGATGTCTAATAATATGAAGATATATATAGATATTGGGTTTGTACTTATTCTAATGCTGCTACTAATACATTTAGTATCTATATTTCAGATATAACTTAAAGGAATATAACAAAGGCCAATTGTAAGTAGATATTTCCTCAGAAAAAAAGTCAAATTTTGGATTACTTGCATAGGAAATACTAAAATCTAACATTACTACAAACTCTTATTTGTGACATTCTTCAGTGACTAGCATGGACAACATTCTTTCACTATACACCAAAAAAATATACGTCAAAATGTTGGTAAAAGAGGAAAAATGTAGGTAGAAAATCACTGATATGATCAAAAACGAAAAAACAGTGATAACATTATTATTTTTTTGCTGCAGCTCATTTTTTCCATCCATCACCTTAAAGTTATATTAAACTCATTGGAATGCTTCCAATAGGGAAGTGAGAAAAAGAAAATTTCATGAGATAAAATTCTCAAAATTAAGTTTTCATGATTGTTTCATAAGGATGCTATTCATTCACTAAATAAAATTAGCTACGCTAGCATCCCAATGTATTAAGGCTTGAATTATAGGATTTTGCTTAAATGCCCAAGAAACACAATCCATCACTAACTAGTTAAGGGGGTCTTTTTACCAAAGATTACATTGTGAAAACAGTGTAATCTATCCATCTATTCACCTAAAATACAAACACGTAAAAGAAATTGTTTAGTTGACATATACTTAAAGAATACCTAATATTCTCGACCATGAGATGATTAGTCATTTCCGAGAAAAGTTCCCCGTCAGATGGTTTAAAAACTTTAAGCTCCTCATTAAGAATGTCTAAAGCTTTGGCACGTTCGTTCCTGTAACAAACAATCAACATAAGTACAACGAGAAAATCTAGTCAGCTTTTGAGAAAAAAAAATATTATTACTAAAGTGAGCTGCAACAAAAAAATATTACTTAAAAGAATCTTACTTATCCAATGCCTCTAGGTTCTTCTATTTTTGAAACTCAGACAGCATTTTAACCGAATAACGATTATCACGGACGTGAATAAAACCGGCTAAGTACTTCTCCAAATTATCCCAATCCCCCTTAACAACAATCTCCTCGATATAATTGACATTGCAGAATGCTCCGGATTATGATTCTAGTCTTTTAAAAAGAAATAATTATTACATTTCAAAAAAGCTATGTTATAATAATAATAATAATAATAATAATAATAATAATAATAATAATAATAATAATAATAATAATAATAATAATAATAATAATAATAATAATAATAATAATTATAATAATAATAATAATAATAATAATAATAATAATAATTTATTTCTTTTTAAAAGACTAGAGTCAGAATCCGGAGCATTCTACAAAGTCAATTATATCAAGGAGCTCGTTGTTAAGGGGGTTTGGGATTGTTAGCATTTAAGATTTATAGAAAAGTGATTGTCGTTCTAATATTTGTAATATGGTGTGTCGTGTATTAGAAATAGTTATAATAGTTAATAGTGGGCGTTGCACTTGTTAATCTAATAGGTTAGGAGTTAATAAAAAGCCTTGTATTAGTTAAGAAAACAAGTCCATAAGCCCAAGCCCAAATAAAGCCTCTTAAGGCCTTATGTATGAAGTATAAATACCTCCAAATGGTCTCATTTGGAGGTGTGCTTGTGTGTGAAATGAATGTGTGTTTTTAGAATCCTCTCCTCCTCTTTCTCTCTCTACTCTCTCTCTCTCTCTAAACATACAACATACAAGTCACCAAAAGGTACCAAAGATTAGTGTTTTTAAGTTGTTCTACGATCCTACAGGGATAATTTGGAGAAGTACTTAGCCGGTTTTATTCGCATCGGTGATAATCATTATTCGGTTAAAATGTTGTCTGAGTTTCGTAAACAGAAGTACCTAGAGGCATTGGATAAGAAAGATTCTTTTGAGTTATTATCATTAACTTTAGTAATAGTATTTTTTATTCTCAAAAGCTGGCTTGATTTTCTCGTTGTATTTATGTTGATTGTTGGTTACAGGAACGAACGTGCCAAAGCTTTAGACATTCTTAGTGAGGAGCTTAAAGTTCTTAAACAATTTGATGGGGAACTTTTCTCAGACATGACTAATCTTCTCATGATCGAGAATATTAGGTACTCTTTAAGTATATGTCAACTAAACAATCTTTTTACGTGTTTGTATTTTAGGTAAATAGATGGATAGATTACAGTGTTTTCACAATGTAATCTTTGGTAAAAAGTCCCCCTTAACTAGTTAGTGATGGATTCTGTTTCTTGGGCATTTAAGCAAAATCCTATAATTCAAGCCTTAACACATTGGGATGCTAGCGTAGCTAATTTTAGTTAGTGAATGAATAGCATCCTTATGAAACAATCATGAAAACTTAATTTTGAGAATTTTATCTCATGAAATTTTCTTTT
This sequence comes from Artemisia annua, assembly GCA_014162995.1. NCBI lineage: Eukaryota > Viridiplantae > Streptophyta > Magnoliopsida > Asterales > Asteraceae > Artemisia > Artemisia annua. The sequence goes on from LBNU01011010.1 coordinate 19,048, forward strand.
TCTCACTTCCCTATTGATGCATTCCATTGAGTTTAATATAACATTAAGGTGATGGATGGAAAAAATGAGCTGCAGCAAAAAAATAATAATGTTATCACTGTTTTGTCGTTGTTGATCATATTAGTGATATTCCGCCTACATTTTTCTTTTTTACCAACATTTTGACGTATATATTTTTTGGTGAATAGTGAAAGAATGTTGTCCATGCTAGTCACAGAAGAATTTCACAAATAAAAGTTTGTAGTAATGTTAGATTTTAGTATTTCCTATGCAAGTAATCCAAAATTTGACATTTTTTGAGGAAATATCTACTTACAATTGGCCTTTGTTATATTTCTTTAAGTTATAACTGAAATATAGATACTAAATGTATTAGTAGCAGCATTAGAATAAGTACAAACCCAATATCTATATATATGTTCGTGTTATTAGACATCTATGCGTTCTTATACCATTATCGGAAAAAATCTGTTTTTTGGGAGAATGCACAACTCTCTACGTACACAGACGATGTTACAGCAAGGGGTGTATTGGCTAGCAAGCGAAAGAAACTGATTGAAATGAACCCAGAATTGCGTCCTAAATGTCAACTTCCTATTGTGAATAATTCAAGGTTGTGTTTATTAGTCAACCAGAGCAGTGGCGAAGTTTGAAAATTTTCAGTGTAGTGGGGGGTCGGGATCTAATTTTTTTTTCCTAACGCTATTTTTCGGGTAATATGTTCGGGTCGGTGATTCGATTCGGGTCGGGTCAAAAATTAAATACTATTATTATATAAAAAAAATGAAGTTAAATTAGTTTAAGCTAATTAAAATCCAAGGACCACAGTACCTAATTCATAGTCACAACCCTATATGAAGTTGACTTTGTTTTCAAAAATGAAGTTTAAGCTAATTAAAATCCAAGAACCAACACCAATTTCTAATTTCTGCCATATTGAACTTTCAACCCCAATTTCTAATTTCTACTTAAATCCCTTATTTCTACTAAATCCATAAATAAAAGACAAGTAGATAGATCTAATCATTTAAGACAAGTAGACAACAAACCTAATATGTGCGGACTGCGGAGGCTGGTCGCTGGTCTGCGGTGGTCGGAGGTAGGCGCCGGCGAGACTGCAGGATAGCGGAGGAGCCAGAAGGACAGAAGGTTGGGAGGGTGTTTGGGATGATTATTTGGTTTGTTCCAGTTCTATTTTTTTTTCTTTTAGTGGGCCGGTTTTATTTTTTTTTTCTTTTAGTGGGTTATATAAAAATTATGTAATGTATTTTAGTTTGGGTTATTGGGTAGATGGGCTTATGTAAAATATAATGGATCAATTTTATTGCTTAATATATAAAAAAAAATTTCACAATTAAAATGGGGGGTCGAAACCGAATATACCGAAATTTTTCTACACGAAAACTATATACCCCCTACATCGCAAAAAAAAATTTCGGGGGGTCGGGCGCCCCCCTGCCCCTTAATAGCTGCGCCACTGAACCAGAGGTAACATTACTCATAAGTTTCCTGTTAGAACTACTTAATGATCTTTGTTTGATTTATTTATTTCAACAATAAGCTTGAAATGGCAGCACCAACTATGCCAGAAACCGAACTCTGATCCAGACATCACTAGTATCTTGGTGGATCATTCGTGTGGGCCACAAAGTGCTGCTCAGGGTCAAGTTCATGTGGCGAATGAGTTTAGTTCCATACGTAGATCAGGTGGTTTGCAACTGGTAACTATCAAATGGAGGGAATGTCATCCCTCCATTATATGCAGTATAGATAAAAGATTAATAACAGAAACAATATTAGCAGGCTTGTTTAACTATTAATCTTACATGTGTAAGCTTACATCATCAAGGCGAATAATGTGAATGAGGTTGATGGTTCTGTGAGCCTTATGAATGTAGAAGCACAAGCAGAACAAATGGCTTTAGGTAAGTAATTAGAGTTTTCTGTTACTCAATTTTTTATTTATTTATTTTTTTTATTATTATTTTTTTTTAAGGCAACAATCTATACAAAAACCAATTTCTTACATTACATTTATTAATTCTTTGAAAATAATTTTTTATGAAAACTGTTGCATCAACTTCAGGATCAAAGAGACATGAACACACAGTCTCTTTCTTTAACTGTGGACCCTAAGAAGCCTAGAACATCTCGCATTAGAGGTTCAAGAGTTTCAGAATATTCTAGACCCTTAAACCCCGCATTCAAAGATGTAAAAACTTTCATTGACTTCAAGATTATATACGGAGGTCTCTGCATTGATAATGAGCTTTCAGAGGAACTCAGATCAAGCTACTATAGGCTATGCTTTCAGAAGATGCAATTTCTTCATGATGGCTTACCTGAAGGCATGTGTCCTAAGTTGGTGGCAGGTATGATAGGTGAGACTGTTAGCATAGCTGCTAAGATCAAGAACACCAAGTTCACCACTGATAAGGAAGAGCTTGAAACGTGGGATAGTATTTTAAGGGCTTTTGAACTATTGGGTATGAAGGTTGGGTTTTTAAGGGATAGGAAACATCTACTTGCGACTTTCTTATTTGAATCAGAAGCGGAACCAGATATACAGAGCTATGTAAAGTCAAAATACGAGCTGGAACGTGTTGAAAGCAAGATACCAAAAGTTGAAGAAAAACTTAAGGCGCTGAAAGAATCTGCAAAGAAGTGTGCGAATGTTTTGGATTCTTTGAGACACAAAGTTGAAACTCATGAAAACATTTTTAAGTAGGTAGTTGGTGCACCATCGTAGGCTCTATCAGAATAAANTAGGAAACATCTACTTGCGACTTTCTTATTTGAATCAGAAGCGGAACCAGATATACAGAGCTATGTAAAGTCAAAATACGAGCTGGAACGTGTTGAAAGCAAGATACCAAAAGTTGAAGAAAAACTTAAGGCGCTGAAAGAATCTGCAAAGAAGTGTGCGAATGTTTTGGATTCTTTGAGACACAAAGTTGAAACTCTTGAAAACATTTTTAAGTAGGTAGTTGGTGCACCATCGTAGGCTCTATCAGAATAAACGTATCTCATACATATTCAAACTGTGATTTTAGACTGTAAAATGTATGGCCCAAGAGGCCTATAACTATAGTAACCCAAATTTTGTAATCTTTCTTTAGAGTCCAGTACTTAAGTTAAAAGTAGCAGCTTTGTAATTGTGTTGATTTTTGAATTGTGGTTTGTCTCAAACATGAAACTGGTCGAATGAGGCAGGTCAAATGGGTTAAAACCAGCTATAAGTTTTTGTTTCCTAATTATTTGCACTAACAACAGTATAACATTCTTAAAAGATGGACAAAATATGTGGGTCAACATGAACCTATTCGTGACACAACTTGTTCGACCCTTTCCACCTTTACTTTTCTGCCTAATCGGCACCGCTGTCCTTCAGCCAACAAGTTTTAGTTCCCGGACGTTATGGGTTTGCTTTTGTGTTTATAAAGGGTTATGCCTTTTGTGGAGGGTTTAGAGCCGATTTTCCTAAACCACTAAACATGCATAACGCTCTAGAAAACCAGTGAAAAAAAAAAAGAAAAATAAACAAAAGATAGGTAGTGCATAACACATGTTTAAATGTTGAATAATTAAGTGGGTAGCAAGCAGGAAAATTAACTAGCATGGTAGATTAACTAGTATGGTATAATGGGATGCCCATTCCAGAGAACTTGGTATTTTGCTTAAGGGACCAGAATCGTCGCACTCTAGTGTGACATTGTTTGAGAAGACCCCTGACGCCGTCCAACCACCGGTTTATGAACCAACCTAAAACCCTAATCGACATCTGATGCCATCTGCGTACCCACTAGCGTCGTCTGACCCCCAAAACATATATATACAAGCCTAGGGTTTCATTATTTTCATGTATCATAAGTTTTGGGACGAATTTTTCTAACATTGGAGAAGGTTTTTCTTGCTTTTTATTACATTGTAATCAAGTGAACATGAATACAATTTCCAGTTTGATTTATCATGTCTTCTATTATCAAATTTACCTTGTTTATTTTGAGCGATCCTCATTAATACGCTTGGCTAATCTTGTTAGTAAATCCTAGGATGCATGAAACCTAGATTATGATGAGTTATTTACTTGTGACACCTTAATTATTGTAAGTAACTGTATCTTGCTGTTTAATTCGTATCCATGTTGAATATATGAATAGCTTGCTTCATGAAGTACTAGCCTCAAGGCCCGCTCGTTAGGCGGCAAGCTTTAAAATTTGTTGAAAATGTAAAACAAACAACAACATTTAATGAGCAAATAAAAGATGTTGTGGAACAAAGTCACAGCACCAGTATCAATGACGTTTCACAAATATGGAATTTTAGCGGATCGTTTTCTAACCAAGACCACAATCACCATAGCTGAAACCTAGATCTAATCCATATCAAGGGAATTAAATCAGTAGAATACTCGAAATTTTAATTAACCAGATATAGCCAATTAGTCTAGACCCGCTTTAACTAGATTTGTCTATTGATCATTTGGTGAACCTAAGCTAGTTGTGACAATCGTGTGTTGGGCACGTTTCACAGGTTCGGAATGAAGCAAGTTTGCTTCTATGAAATCGTTTGTGTTAACCATTTTGTATGTATAAAACTGTGTATGAATATGAATGAGAATTATGAGAAGAGAATGGGTGAAACAGTAATATTAAACTTGCTATTTCATTAAACGATTTCATGTCTTAAATACTATGTGAATCGACACATCTATACAAACCTAACCATTGTGTCTTTTCACTAAATAACCGTTTTAACCAAATTAATC
>LBNU01011011.1:0-36740 GCA_014162995.1 Artemisia annua
GACGCTTGAGTGACCCAACTTTGAATACATTTGTTATAATCTTAGGTAAACTGCTTGAATCTCACAATGTAATGGGATTCTGGGTTGATTTCACATAGTAGTAAAAAGAAAAAGCTCAACAAAGTATCAAGACTAATTTGTCCCAAGACAGGTGTTCCAGATCTATTTATGAGTTCAGGTATTAAACATGTTTTACGCAACGATGATTTTTTTTAATCTTATAGTCGACCTTCTGAAAGATGTCAAGGTTTGGAGTAGAATCGGCAGGGATTCGAGTGAAGTTTTACACCCTACTTCAAATATATATTTTATTATTCAACAGTGGTAAATACTTGTGAAAGAAAATGTATGTCTAGATGAAATTCTCTATTAAAAAAACAAATGAAGCCAAATACAATTGGTACATGCATTAAAAAACGACTTACTCTTACTATAAAATTGTATGGGCAAACAATCTTACAATACAAGAATATTATTTAAATGGTGGATAACAAGAAAAATCATGTAGAAAAGATAAACTCTGGATCAAAACCCCACAGTCCTTCACGACTATTGCCATAACTGTGCTCATATGAATCAAAAGATGCATCTTGTGTTGGAAAGAATGAAGAAAAGAAGTGTATGACAAGTATCATTAGGATAGGAATCATGACCAAGTTTTGTACATTAGGGTTGAATAAGAGGATTCCAAGAACATTTGCTATCAGAAATAGAACAAATGTTGGTTTAGGCTCCATTGATCTTTCTGATAAGTTTATTTACCTCGACTGAATTAGGATCGGAGTGTGAGAGAATGTCACTTGCTTTTGAATACAACAGGCAGGCCTATATATAGAAATATATGTATGTGCATGTATACAACGAAGTGAATCTAAGCGAGGACAAAAGAACATTTTAAGATTATATAAGAACTGTACAATATATGGAATCAAGCCATGTCAACATCATAAACTTCAAAGATGTGTACATTAGGCAGGGGCGGTGCTGAGAACGTCAAAAAAAAAATTAGGCCTGGCACGAAAAAAAAAAAAAAAATGCCCCTATATTATAATATCCATAGACCATAATCAAGTACGAAAAGCCAAAAAAGTGAGTTGAGCCTAGTACATATAATAGGTATAAAAAATTTTAGTGCCCTTAGTGGGTTGGGCCCAGCTCGGTTGCTGATGGTGCGCCGGCCCAAAACCACCCCTGACATTAGGGAGAATCCATCGATGTCTAGAGGTGAAGAAACAGAAGGTTAGCCACAAATGGAAATTTAGAACTTAATCTTAATATGATTTACCAGAAAGCTAACTTAAACAGAACCTAACATTAGAAACACCCAATTATTATTATTGTTACTATTGTTGTTGTTGATGTAACACTTATTTGCATTGTGACTTACATAAGCGATATATTGCTAAAACCATGACTCAAATATTTGAACAAACAAAAACGCTATCATTTTTTAATGTAATTGTCCGCATTACCTTTGTTTTTGCCAAAAGTATTGTGAGCTTTGCTGAGATAGATGTACTTTTATGTCTAAACTTTCACTCTCTCATATATTTAGACACATTCATATCTTTTAATCTCATATATGTATGTGAAATTACAACAGAAAAATTCGAACAAATTATATCAAATAATGTGTTATTTGATGCTCTTTAATTTATTATCCATTTCAATATATTAAAAGTTTCTTTTGAGATATTTTTGTAATAAACTATGAAATTTTGTGATATTTCGTAATTAATTCGCAGTTAATTTACAATATAATTTTATAAAAAAATATATGAAAAACTAACACAATCTCTTCTCAATGAACCCTTTCTTTCTTCTAAAAACCCCATATTTCATTCAAAGAACTCCCTTTATCCTGCTACTAACCCCTAACCTCCTTTCTCCTATTGCGAACCTTTGCGAACCAATTGCAAACCCCTCATAAACATTGCGAACCTTATTGTGAATCCTCCATTATGAACTCCTTGCTCCTTCTCATCTTCGCTCCTTTCTCACCCATCTTTCATTATTGAATTTTTTATTCGTTGTTCCATTTTTTGTTTTAAATAAACCCACTTACTTTCAACATAAATTTTCTTTTTCACTTTTATTTTTTCACTAATTTTACCAACAATTACAACACTAAAATTCAAAATTTGTTTTCGTCAATTTCTTATAANATGTCAACATCATAAACTTCAAAGATGTGTACATTAGGCAGGGGCGGTGCTGAGAACGTCAAAAAAAAAATTAGGCCTGGCACGAAAAAAAAAAAAAAAATGCCCCTATATTATAATATCCATAGACCATAATCAAGTACGAAAAGCCAAAAAAGTGAGTTGAGCCTAGTACATATAATAGGTATAAAAAATTTTAGTGCCCTTAGTGGGTTGGGCCCAGCTCGGTTGCTGATGGTGCGCCGGCCCAAAACCACCCCTGACATTAGGGAGAATCCATCGATGTCTAGAGGTGAAGAAACAGAAGGTTAGCCACAAATGGAAATTTAGAACTTAATCTTAATATGATTTACCAGAAAGCTAACTTAAACAGAACCTAACATTAGAAACACCCAATTATTATTATTGTTACTATTGTTGTTGTTGATGTAACACTTATTTGCATTGTGACTTACATAAGCGATATATTGCTAAAACCATGACTCAAATATTTGAACAAACAAAAACGCTATCATTTTTTAATGTAATTGTCCGCATTACCTTTGTTTTTGCCAAAAGTATTGTGAGCTTTGCTGAGATAGATGTACTTTTATGTCTAAACTTTCACTCTCTCATATATTTAGACACATTCATATCTTTTAATCTCATATATGTATGTGAAATTACAACAGAAAAATTCGAACAAATTATATCAAATAATGTGTTATTTGATGCTCTTTAATTTATTATCCATTTCAATATATTAAAAGTTTCTTTTGAGATATTTTTGTAATAAACTATGAAATTTTGTGATATTTCGTAATTAATTCGCAGTTAATTTACAATATAATTTTATAAAAAAATATATGAAAAACTAACACAATCTCTTCTCAATGAACCCTTTCTTTCTTCTAAAAACCCCATATTTCATTCAAAGAACTCCCTTTATCCTGCTACTAACCCCTAACCTCCTTTCTCCTATTGCGAACCTTTGCGAACCAATTGCAAACCCCTCATAAACATTGCGAACCTTATTGTGAATCCTCCATTATGAACTCCTTGCTCCTTCTCATCTTCGCTCCTTTCTCACCCATCTTTCATTATTGAATTTTTTATTCGTTGTTCCATTTTTTGTTTTAAATAAACCCACTTACTTTCAACATAAATTTTCTTTTTCACTTTTATTTTTTCACTAATTTTACCAACAATTACAACACTAAAATTCAAAATTTGTTTTCGTCAATTTCTTATAAAAATCCACTTACTTTCAACATAAAGAATTTCTATCTTCAACAATATACCACAAAGTTGAGTCAAGTTGAAAATAAGTGTGATATTGGATTATAGAAATGCAAATGTTCCTATTATTATTATTATTATTATTATTATTATTATTATTATTATTATTATTATTATTATTATTATTATTATTATTATTATTATTATTATTATTATTTTACCTTGGTTGACAGTGTGCGGCAAATAATTTCAAATTTCAATTTCCTATATTATCGTTTTTTTTCCTGAACTTCAATAAAACAAAGGTTACGTGTTTGTATATTTCTATTAGAGAGGTGGTGCAGTGGTATTATAGCCATGTTATAGGGTCACTTTGCACTTTATGGCACCGTTATCATCATTATACTGCACCGGCCCAACATGTTGCAGGTGCACTCGCCATTCGGTTTGCATTCGTTATCCGTTTTTCTTGAGTGAGTGGGTATCTTTTATGGTGTGTGATAAGAATTTTATTGGGGAAGGTGTTTATGTTATAAGAGTGTTATAAAGTACATACTGACGTGACGACGCCTATAAAACTTATATGGTGTAACTGCACCTTGCACTCTTACAACAATACTCGTAAACTCACTCATCTGAAAAGGGTAAAGTCCATAAAATAGCAACGTACTTTCCTAACTTTATAGAGTTAGGTAACGAACTTTTTTTATTACCAATATAGTAATTGAAACCGGCTAATTTTTGACAATATAGTAAATATGACCTGCTGATTTTCCATGTACATAAATAACTATATTAAAATTTCCACATAGACACTTATTTTCTTAAATTTTTCCACGAAGACAACCTGATCCGTAATAAAATAACCAGTAAACCCTAACAACCCGACCCAGATTATCATCGCATAAAATCAAACACAATCTTTCTTTACCAAATCAATCTCCACTCCTATTTCTCCTTTAGTTATTTGCTTATAGACCGACCCAGATTCAGTCACACAACTTGTTCTAAAGCCAAGGTGTAGAGTTTTCTTTTCATTTCGTTTGACTTTTCTTGGACAAATGAAGATTCAATGGTGGTGTGGTTAGTAGATCCGATGGTTGTGGTTTTTTATGTGGTTGATGGGTTATGGTGGATGTGTCAATAGATGGATGATGGTGCGATGTGGTTGATGGGTTTTTTTTTNGAATGGAAGGATATGGGTATTGGCTTAATGTTTTGAGCAATGTAATTGTTATTTTTGAAATTAATGAAATCGAATATTCGTCGGAGAAGATGGTGGTTGCCGGAATGGTTGTCGGAGAAGATGGTGGTACCAGTAATCGATGCTTATTCAAGATATGATAAGCGCTATTAAAATGGTTATATACTGTTGTGGTAGTTTGCTTAGTATCAAATATAGGACATAGCTCGTAATCATGAATTACTGATTGTTATACAAGACAAAGCCAATGGGCAAAAACAATATGGTTTCCTTTGTACTGAAATTTGAAAATTGATCAACACATCACCAGGTTGAAAATTAAAAGATTGAAAATTGAGCTCGCCGGATAAAATGGAGATCGCCGGAAAATTTGCCGGAGAATATGGTGGTCGCCGGATGTTGATGAAGATGATGTAGTGGTGATGACAATTGACAACTAAGATATGCCACATAAGTAAATAAATAAGCATAAAAATAAATAAAAATGCCAAATAAGCACTTTTGACCTGCTGAACCGGTTACCGGTCACCATATTTATGATAATATAACAAATTTGAAACTTTCGTATACTAAATCGGTAATTTACAAAGTACGTTACCTAACTCTGTAAAGTTGGGAAAGTACGTTGCTAATTTATGAACTTTACCCCATCTGAAAAATGTCATATGATATGTACATTTTTTGGGTTTTGAACAGTTACCCTTGCAAATATTACAAGGTTAGAAAAAGGTTTTGATACTACTTACTACTAAACTAAACTACAACAGTTATACCCATATTTTGAAGTTTAAGGATCCACCAAACCACATATGGGTCAATTTTGCATACATATACTAGTTATAATGCCCGCGCACGCGCGGGTTTTTTTAAAATTTTTTTGAATGATATATGTTTATTTATTAAAATCTAATAATTTAATTTTTATTTTGTTTGATTTATGATTTTTAATTGTAGTTTTTTATAATTAAAGATAATCATTTAAAAAGTTTAATCCTTATTAGTTGCATCTTATCTATATTTTTTGTATTTATCTTCCACTTGTATAGTATATCAACAAAACAAATTTAAAAACTTAAAAATATTCTTTTTTTTTTCAAAATATTACCTAATATGGAAATATTCTTTTTTTTCAAAATGAAAAAGTACCCACTAGGGGTTTTGTTTTATTATATAAAAATAAAAAAAGATTAGATGACATGCGTTAAACGGATATATTTGATGACATGTAATGTAAATTTTTATATAATAAAACAAAACCCCAAGTGGGGACTTTTCCATTTCAAAAAAACTAAACCATACCTTATTTAGTAATAATATTATTTAGAAAAAAAGATTATTTTCTTATTAGGTAATATTTTATATTTATCCACAACACAAGATAAATACAAAAAATATAGATAAGATGCAATTAACAATAGGATTAAAATTTTTAAATAGTTATCTTTAATAATAAAAAACTATAATTAAACATCATAAATCAAACAAAACAAAGATTAAATTATTTGTTTTTTAATAAATAAAAATATATGATTCAAAAAATTTAAAAAAAACCCCGCGCGTGCGCGGGCATTATAACTAGTTTTTTATAAAATTATACTAGTGTAACACTTGAATAAGGTCCTCATGCTTTATAATAGTGGCACATGTACTATAATTAATTGCAATTCGTACATAAGAATCTATACATGTGTACACATGTTGAGTTTTCCAACTTTTAAAATGTTGTCATTGGGTTCATGCCATACACTCTCCTACAAGATCCTGATCACTAAAAATCTCAAAAGAATCTTGAATGAGACAATCAGCTCAGCTTACATTCAGATTGAATATGGCAACAAATTGACACATTCATATAAAAAATGTTGAATCGAGTCGGATTTAATTAGTTGATAATGTTTAATATAATCTAGATTAGATATGATTAAGCGTGACTTGGAATTGTTGACGACCTGAATAAGTTTTAACTTATATCAATACCATATGATGACATGCATGAAACGCTATTCGAAATGGTACATATCATCAAGGGTGGACCGAGGGGGTTCCTGGGAGATGCATGGAACTTTCTGGATTTTTCTTGCGTAGTGTAAAATTATGTCAAATATAGCGATTTTTCAAAAATGAACATGGTCATTTATTTTTGGGTTATGATTTTCGGTACTTTTCATAAAATGAACCTGATTACTCTTGAATCTGGGTCGCCACTACATATCAGTATGGAACTGTTAGAACTTAAAATTTTATTTTGTAAGGGCTCCGGCCGGAAACAAGGTTTTATGGTTATTAGTATTGATTTGTAGTTAAGGTGCCGTGGAAGCACAATTGGAATAACTATATGTACTATACGAGATCTCTAGTTCTACTCGTTAATCATGGTTAAACACCGGTTTTTAATTCGTTTGGTTGCTTCTTTATTTTTTATGAGCTTCTCCTACCTGAAATGATTTACATCAAGGAAAAGTAAAATAGCGCAAGCACAAAATGAAAGCTACTTCTTAAAAGTTAAGAAGAGCTATAATGCAATTATATGGAGTCATATTAGTAGTGACTAAGGATCACATTATCGTCATTAAATATTGATCAAAATAATAACCTTGGTTTAATTGTCCAAACCATTATTGATTGGTTTGGCGGTTTGAGACTCTTTTTATTTACTCATATTCACATCTTTTTTAATTATTAATGTGAGTTAATTTTTTATATAATCATTGTTGGTGTTTAAAACCACATGCTAGTATCATATGCAAATGATTGTTTGGTGTACCAGTCACCTTAATGCATGGTTTTATAAGGAAACTCCTTTTTTCAAGCGACCTGAATCTTAACTTACCAAATGCTAGTCTTAAATATGAGCTATCGATCTCTGTAGCAAATTGCAATATTTTTTTTAACAACAATTTGAGTCCATAACTTTTTCTCTGATGTGCACACTCGGATATATCATTAGGTCAAAAGACTTTAAGTACTGCAATCAAATTATCTAACAACTCGAATATTAGAAAATTTACCTTTGGGCATCAATGCGGGGTTTATAAAAAAGTTTAAAACACATGTAAAGGTTTATCTTTTGCTTAAACCATAATGAGCTTCTAGTTTATATCTATGTGACATAAAGAGATCCAAACTCACAGACTTCTTCATTATCTAATGCATATGTCGTGTTATGGTTGAACATTTCATGAAGAGATACAAAAAATTAAATAGAATGATGGATGGAAAATCATTTTTTTTGTAGTCATTAGTGTTTGATGATGCCCGGCATTGTGTTTATTTCTTATGCTTGTCTTGTGAGAGGGGTTGAAAGTTCATGGCTTAAGGTATATCAAAGTGTTTGGAAATGTAGTAATCGATCACTTTTGACTCTCCAAATATGACGTATGGATCATATGTCTATGACGATGAATTCTAGTTCTATGTCTTCATTATTTGGTGTGACTTGTGAGGTAGATGCTGCATTGAAAGTCTGAAATGATGTAGATTGTAGAGCTAGTAGGAAATGTAGTCATTAGGTGATATGCATTGGCGAATATAGTTTGTTGGTTTGTTCTCTTATTACTTCTGCTTATCTGATCTTTTGGGCATGTCCAAAAGATTTGTATGTGCTGTTTGTTTATAAAGATATATGTGTTGATGGTTAATATACATTCATCGTTTCAAAAAAAAAAAAAATTGTGTATAGGTTGCAAAGTTTAATAGGTTTGTGATCATTTGTCATGTTATAAACTTATTAAAAAGTTTTACCATTATGAATGCTCTTACTTTAGATAGCCATCCCAACTTACCTTATTGAAACTTGTCAATTTGTCGCTCAAGCATTAGTGTCGCTCCAGTATTTACCATACCAAGTTAACTAACAAAAATTATCGGAAAACATAGATAACCATGTGAGTTGTAGAGTGTTCAACATGCATTAGTTACTTTTATTAATAAGTAGTATTAACCATCTATCCCAAATTTTACTTTTTACAACTAATTTTAAGTACCATTAACTATGCCTATTTTTGTTTCTTAATCATAACCGATTAACCGTAAGAGCTACTTTTATCAATTCCTAATAAACATGACATTTGCTAATAAGAGAAATAATAAGAGTTTGTGTTATGGGATCCAAATATGGTTTGAAATTTTCATAAAGTCATCAGGATGTTGGATCTTAATCCATTTTACCTAAGAGTAAAGTTTAGTTTCATGGCTTTTCCTTTAAAAAAAGGTTACCATTATTTGCAATAGTTGAGCAGAAAAAAAGGATTTCACCCTTGGTGTACAAACTGATCATGACAACATTTAGCCAAAACACTTGATTACATTACAACTAATATTAATTACAGATTACATGCACTTGCCGTTAGCCGGCTTGGCTAATTAAGCACTTACATGTTAGTTCAACAACGTGTCCTTGAACTCATAGCAAATGTTATCAAGCTACATTGATCGATCAGCACTCCTTGATAACTATTACAATAAGAAAACAAGTTTATATAACTTGGCACAAAATAAGGCATATGATGACCAAAAGAAACGTTCCAAATCCATAGCCCGACTCGCCTTCCTGAGTAGCAGCAACATCTCCATGCTGATATGAACCTAACGACGAATCACGAAAGGGAAATAAGGCGAAAATGAAGTATATCAGAAGCATCAATAGGAAAGGAATCAGCATCAAGTTTTCCACCATAGGGCTGAAAATTATGATAGCAAAAATGTTAAGCATAAGGAAAGGAACAAGTGGTGATGGGCCTCTGGTTTCCATTTTATTTTTGTTCAAACAAGTGATCTAAGCTTTGTGATACACCATAGACTGTGTAGTATTATATGGAATGAGTATATATAATTCTATATGGGTAGGTTGGACATCTTTTTATTTAATGAGGGGTAAGTTCACTTATTTACCTATAAATAAGTCAATTTGGGGTATATGATTTGTCTCCTTTAATTGGAGTGAAATGGCTCATTTTGAAAAGAGTTAAGACATTCTTTATTTATTTTATTAACTTTTTTATTTATTTTTTATTTTATTATTATTTTTTTTTTGAACAGAATTTAAGACATTCATTTGCTTTGTTCAATTTAACACTAATTATTCTTGTTAGAAGGTACATCTTTAAATGTCAAATAATTAACACTTTATATTCTGAAAAAAGGGTTTCGCAATTTAGTTTTTAAAATAAACGTAATTAAAACAATAAATAGGATAAATGAGCTAAAAATCGGCAAGTGTCGCTCAAAATGTATTTTTAACACACACGCTATTCTAAACCGCTATATCAACAAATTTAGGTTGTTATCAGGGTTGTCTCGTGGATTTCGGTGGCTCGATCATATTTTTTTTTGAACGGCGGTTTAGTTGTTAGATGTTAGTTGTTAGTTGTTGGCTCGAGTTAGTGTCGCATCCTCGGGCAGAGATACCAACCGCGAGCCTCTCCTTGGTGGCTCGATCCTATTACACTTGTAACTAAAGAGAATTGTATATAAACTTAATTATATGACTCATATATGTTTAATATTATACGTATTTATAATTTTATATACAAAACTAATAAAAATGTAGCCCTTTTTTAAGTGGAGGTTCTGTGCGACGGCATCTATTGCACACCTCTCCAAAACCCATCTGGTTGTTATATTAGTAACCGTGTTTTCGCTAATCCTACTTAGCACATTATTATCATTATTATTAATATAATCATTGATAATAAAATCAAAAATGGACAAAAGGTTTTTGTAGATCAACTCGTCACCATTTCATGTTTTTACTTGTTATAATTCAAACTCAGCCGACTTGTCTGGTTTAGCACCACTATTTTTATCATATCAGTTTTTATTGGCATGGGCCCGGTTTAGTTAATGGCTTGATACGAAAAGAATGAAAGATGGTTTGCACAAAATGACGAGTAAAAGTATAATATTTACTTGCATGGCATTTATTTAATATTCAAGACTATCATGTGACAATTTGAAAAAGATATTCTTCCTGTTCTTTAATTTTTGGTAGTAACCTAAACTCTATAACATCTTATCAGTCGTGGCACAGTGACCTAACAACAATATTTTTATAGTGAAATGTCAGTAGACCTTACGATTAATTAAGCAAGAAAAATTGTGCAATGCAATTAAGTATTAGTTGAATCATGTATGCGCATATATTTGCAAGGTAAGTATTCAGTGAGAAAAAAACATAAAATGAGATGGTAAAAAATAATTATAACAATATATTTGAGATGCATCGATTTGAATTAGATGCATCTCAATTAGTTTCAAAATATTTTTGAAGTGAAAACGATACAAAGTAGTACTAGCAACAAATTTGACCGGCAGAAGACGAAAACTACATATAATTCGTCTAATTTGATGCAATGCATCTAATATATGTATATGCATATATATTTTTGTTAAAAAATATATTATGGTGCATTTAAAAAAATAAGGATGCATCTTATCAAGTCGATGCATCTCTAATGTGTGATTATTGTTATTTTCCATCATTTTCATTTTAAAATTTCTTCTCAGATCTAAGTCTATATTTGCAATCAAGTTTAAGTTTCTCTTTAGTCAAATCATATATTTTTGTTTTGAGGTTGTCTAAAATATATTCTTAGGGCACAAACTGTGGCATAATAAAAAATAAAGGTGATTGAGTGCCTTCTTTGAATGTAATATTCTAAAAATAAAAGATAACTAAAAGATACCATCCGTTTAAGATAATAAATATAACAATACCCTAAAAAAAATAAAAAAAAAATAAAAAAATAATAATAAAAAAAAATACATAATTTCATTGTTGAATCACAAATATAGAATTTTTAACCAGATGCATTTATGAGAAATCAACTCAGAAAAAATATCATCGGTATCCAACATACTAATGTCACGTATAGTCTTATAGTTCCATCGCCGAGCACAAGTTAACGCAAGTATAATAAGGTAAAATTATAAGCTCACTATAAAATGAATCTAGTTAGAGTTATTTAACATTTAATGACTTTAATCCATGCGTAACAATGTATTTTTTATTATTTAAAAGAAATTTTGAGTTTAGTAAATAGTACACTTAAAGGGCACATGCTATCTAAAAATGAGTTATTTACTTTGTTAAACGTTATTAACTACATGCATGTAATTGTTACATATAACATATATAGAGTTTCGTTTATTGTTACAATGATTGATGTTAATTGACATAATATTCAATTAAATTGTAAACACTATTGTCAATAAAAGATCGCTATAATTCAAATGCATCCTCAAGTTGACTTCAAATATAGATGAAGCTACTAGATTTGAGGCCATAAGAGAAAGGTTGTAGGCAAGCTATGATTTCATTTTTCTAAAAGTCGTACTCAATTATAAAATAACAAGAATAAATATTGTAATAATACATGCTCCAACTTACATTCCAAACTAATCACAAGAGCTTTGTTAAGATCATTCTTCAAAACTAAAGTTCTTTATGTAGTCTAAGTAAACATTGCAAGTAGAAATCAGTCATTTGACGACATTCGTCTACCAGTCTCATAGCCGATATGTAAGAGGCAAATCACGTAATAATATGATTAAAAAGATACGAGGACATGGTTTAAATCCAAAACCTATGTTTAACGCTACATGCATGTTATCTATCATTGAGCTACCACCGAGTACGGAGAATACTCAATTTTGTAAGCACAAAAGAGTTTGTGTTATTTTATTGACAAGACTTGAACACACAACTATTGTATTTGCTAGGGAGCATTCTCATATAGCATAAGACACCGTTGAGTTACAACTTACAAACCCTAGGTGTGATTATAAATATTTTTTAGTATTTGGTTTTAAAACTGTCCTCGTATATTCGAATTTTCAAAACATCATTACATCAACACCTTTCTTATCTGTTGAAAGGTGAATGACGAGAGGACCTCCTTGTCGTGGTTAAAGAACCAAACGACTAAATTATTTGTCTTAAGAAACTTCAATTCCATAGACAATTCGAGACAAAAGTATCGATATCCCGAAAAATGAGTGGTAACATAAAAGATGACATTGACAACCATTTTCTTATAAGCTGAAAATGTACCAAGAATTCTAGTGGAGACCAAAAAAAGCAATGTAGACTGCACAAGTATGTAACAAATTTAGCTATGTCATTCTAGTGGAGACCAAAAAAAGCAATGTGGACTGTACAAGTATGTAACAAATATAACTATGTCATGAATTGGTGAGACGTCTATATGATGTGGAAAGAACTATCTTTGATAAAAGAAGTGAATCAGCATTCGTGTTACAAGTGACAAGATGGATGGTTGGGTAACCGGCTTCCGGCTTTGGTGAAAAAGCGAT
The DNA here is from genome assembly GCA_014162995.1 of Artemisia annua. NCBI lineage: Eukaryota > Viridiplantae > Streptophyta > Magnoliopsida > Asterales > Asteraceae > Artemisia > Artemisia annua. The sequence goes on from LBNU01011011.1 coordinate 12,898, forward strand.
TTCTTGTACGAGTCAAATTGGGTCGGGTGACACGAAATGTAAACTATTAGCAATAACCATCTTTAGGAGACTACAAGTTTAACAAAAACAAACATAAAGTGATGAGTTGTGCTAAACTTTTTGCATAAATCATCTCCGATAGAGATGTTAAACATTCAACCTCCTAAAGATAATTATTGCCGAAAGTGTCTAACAAGAATGATCTGTGCAAAAATGGACAAGCCACAGAGAATGAGTTTGGAGTTCCAAATCGATATAGTATTTCTAATCATGTTTAGCACATCTGTTATTTTAGAAAGGCTAGAACATCTGTTATTTATTAGAAGTTGTAAAATATGGACGCAAAAACTTGTCTCTGAGTTAACCTAGTTTGTTTTAACCTGTAAATAAAATTAACAATTCGACCCAAACTCATATGACCTGTCCGTTTTACCACGTCTATAAGACTATAACTACGATAAGAAGTCTCTGACTTGTCTTAATGACATCTCTAAGAATTTAGTTGGTCTATCGCCAATATCATCGCCTATCAGCTCTAGTGAGTAGCAGTCTCACTTAATATAACCTGACCAAGCTCGTACAATTCTATTTTACCTGTAAGGCATGTCTTTATGTCCATGTTTATGTTTGCATCCCAAAAGTCAAAATGTCAAATGAATATCGCTAACCGATATTTATCACTGACTAAGAAGATTTGGTAATTGTGATACATTTATGACTTTTAAGATTTGTGCAACGTGACTATTAAATGGAGTCAATAGTGTTGGTATTTTAGTGTAAAATAGATTGAGTTTAATATACATATAAGGGTCGACACTTATATGAATATTAATTGGACTAACGCGGGTTCCAAGGGGGCGGTAGCCCCCTTGGTGGGGGTTCGGGGGCAACGCCCCTGAGAGAAGCAGGGTCCAAGGGGCGGCAGCCCCTGGCAGGGTCCAAGGGGCAGCGAGCTGGAAAATTTTTATTTGGTATAACATTGCTATGTTATAAATTCATTAGAATTTGTTTTTCCACCAAATAAAACGTTTAACTTTGAAACTCGTTATATAACTGTTTTACAGTTATCTGCTTTTATTTAACCGCTTGAATGACGGTTTGGAACCTATAAACAAGGAGAGAACGTCTCTTTTAAAAAAAACACAAAAAAAACAAGGGCTCTAAAAAATAGAATACCATACACAAACTTGAATCAATTAGATTTTATCCGGTCGTTAATTGGTATCCACTCCAATTTAATCGATCTGAAAGCGTTCATACTCGTGACTTCTAATTGCTATCAGGATACTCATCACCCCTATTACCCCAAATAAACAACAAAGATCGATTAAATTCTTAACAAGATGGCAGGCGAATATGTACGAGATATGACATCTAAGTTTGTGAAGTTAGCCAAATTCGAAGGGCAGGATTTTCGAAGATGGCAGAAGAAGATGCAATTCTTGTTAACCACCATGAAGGTTGTGTACGTTTTGACGACACCAGCACCGGAGGAAGTGGAGGACGAAACCCTTGATCAAACCAGGAAACGAAACAAGTTCTGGAATGATGACTTCATCTGCCGTGGAACAATCTTAAACGGTATGTGTGATACTCTTTTTGATATTTATCAAAACATTGAATCTGCAAAAGAATTATGGGACATGCTTCAGGCCAAATACATGGCAGAAGATTCATCCAGTAAGAAATTCTTAGTAAGTGATTTCATGAATTACAAAATGATAGATGGACGTTCTGTTATGGAACAATATAATGAGTGTCTTAGTATACTTGGTCGCTTTACCCAACATGGTTTAAAAATGGATGAATCCATTGCGACGGCATCTATTATTGACAAACTTCCGCCTTCTTGGAAGGATTTCAAAACTAATTTGAAACATAAGAAGGAAGAATACAATTTGGTTGAGTTGGGAAGTACCATTAGTATTGAGGAAGGGTGTAGACGTATGGAGAAAGTCTGGGTGAATGAAAAAGACAAGGATATTGGCGGTTCAAATGTCAATATGGTTGAAGAAACTAATACTAGTTTCAAAAAGGGTTCGAATGCAAATAACAAGAAACGAAAGTTTCAAGGGAATGATTACAAAAAGGGTTCTGGAAAGAAAGTGAAACAGTCCAATGATGGGGGCTGTTGGAAATGTGGGAAACCTGGACATTTCAAGCGTGATTGCCGTAGTGGAAAAGGCAAAAACGAGGCTGGTACTAGTGGTGGATCCAAAGGAGATCCGAAACAAGCAGGTACAATATTAACAATTAATAATAATTCGGATATGAATTATGTGTCATTAATTTGTGAATCATTCTATGTGCAGGATGATGATTTTGCTTGGTGGTATGATTCTGGTGCGACATGTCATGTGTGCAAGGACCGAAGATGGTTCAAGGAACTTGCAACAATTAATGATGGACGTGTTTTAACAATGGGAAATGTCGCAACAGAACCAATACTTGGAATTGGACTAGTAGATTTAACTTTTACTTCTGGAAAAACAATTTCTTTATGTAATGTATTGTATGTGCCCGGTATTCGGAAAAACTTGTTGTCCGGTGTATTATTAAATAATTGTGGGTACAAACAAGTGTTAGAATCCGATAAGTATATCTTGTCGAAACATGGTTCTTTTGTTGGATTTGGTTATTTATGTAATGGTATGATTATGTTAAATTTAGATATGCCTTCTACTTTTAATTCGATTTGTATGGTTGATTCTATATCTAGTGTTAAACTTAGTAACATGGAACTATGGCATGCTAGACTAGGACACGTTCATTATAAAAGAATGAAAGAGATGTCTAAAATGAGTATGATTCCATCTATTGAATTGGACCATAATAAGTGTAAAACTTGCATGTTAACTAAGATTACTAGAAAACCATTTAAAAATGCAAATCGTGAATCCAAACTGTTAGACCTTATTCATAGTGATCTATGTGATTTGCATGCTACACCATCTCTAGGAAATAAGAAATATGTCATAACTTTCATTGATGATGCATCACGTTATTGCTATATTTATTTATTGCATTCAAAGGATGAAGCTCTTGATAAATTTCGTATTTATAAACAAGAGGTAGAGCTTCATCAAAAGGATTTGGTAAAAATCTTACGTACCGATCGTGGAGGGGAGTATTATGATCCGGTATATTTCCAATCTACCGGAATAATACACCAAACAACGGCTCCATACACACCACAACAAAATGGTGTGGCTGAAAGAAAGAATAGGACATTGAAAGAAATGGTGAATTCAATGTTATCTTATTCTGGGTTAAGTGAAGGATTTTGGGGAGAAGCCATGTTAACGGCTTGTTATTTGCTGAACCGTATCCCCGGTAAAAGCAACAAGAAAACCCCTTATGAACTTTGGCACAAAAGAGCACCAAACTTGAATTTTCTCAAGGTTTGGGGATGTAGGGCTGTAGTTAGGCTCACGGAACCTAAAAGAAAAACTTTAGGTGAAAGAGGTATAGATTGCATATTTATTGGATATGCTGAAAACTCATATGCTTATAGATTCTATGTATTAGAATCAAATGAGTATGTTTCGGTGAACTCGGTGATAGAGTCACGAGATGCAATCTTTGATGAAGAAAGATTCACATCTATACCTAGGCCAAGGGACATGCATCCTAGTTCGATGGCACCAATTAATATCACAGATATTCCATCAACTAGCACTGAACCAAGAAAGGGTACACGAGTAAGAAAGGCCAAAACTTTTGGTGATGATTTTCAACTTTACTTAGTTGAAGGATCAAGGAATGAAATTAATTTTCAATATCAATATTGTTTTAATATTGATAAGGATCCAATGACATATGGTGAAGCAATGGCTTCAAGGGATGTTGCTTTTTGGAAAGAAGCAATCCAAGATGAGATGGATTCTATCTTGCAAAACAAAGTTTGGAAATTGGCTGATTTACCTCCTGGGTGTAAACCATTAGGATGTAAATGGATCTTCAAGAGAAAGATGAAAGTAGATGGTACTATTGATAAATATAAAGCCAGGTTGGTAATCCAAGGCTTTAGGCAAAAAGAGGGTATTGATTATTTCGATACATATGCTCCGGTTGCTAGGATATCTACTATTAGATTGTTATTAGCATTAGCTGCCATACACAATCTTGTAATTCACCAAATGGATGTGAAAACTGCATTCTTGAATGGTGAATTAGATGAAGAGATTTATATGAAACAACCCGAAGGGTTTGTTATGCCTGGACATGAAAACAAGGTATGTAAGTTGGTTAAATCTCTTTATGGGTTAAAACAAGCTCCTAAACAATGGCATCAAAAATTTGATGAAATTGTGTTGTCGAATGGGTTTGTTTTAAATCAAGCTGACAAATGTGTCTATAGTAAATTTGAAGATTCTAGAAATGGAGTCATTATATGCTTATATGTGGATGACATGTTGATTTTTGGTACTAACCAAGATCAAGTAAATGAGACAAAGGAATTTTTGTCATCTAAATTTGCTATGAAAGACATGGGGGAGGCGGAAGTGATCTTAGGTATTAAGATCATACGTGAGAACAAGGGTATTTCAATCTCTCAATCACATTATATTGAGAAGATCTTGGATAAGTTTAATTTCAAGGATTGTTCTCCCATAGGTACTCCCATGGATCCACAACTTAAGCTATTACCTAATAAAGGTAAAGCGGTGTCACAACTAGAATACTCGAAAAGGATTGGATCCTTAATGTATGCAATGATAAGTACTAGGCCGGATATAGCTTATGCTGTTGGAAAGCTTAGTAGGTTTACTAGCAATCCTAGTACTTTTCATTGGCGAGCATTGGATCGAGTATTTCAGTACTTGAAAGGAACAGTTGATTATAAGTTAACTTACATTGGATTTCCTTCAGTAATTGAGGGTTTTAGCGATGCAAGTTGGATATCCAATAAAGAAGATCATTCTTCTACATCTGGATGGGTGTTCCTTCTTGGGGGAGGTGCCATTAGTTGGGCATCAAAGAAACAGACTTGCATAACAAACTCAACTATGGAATCCGAGTTTGTTGCTTTGGCGGCAGCTGGTAATGAGGCTGAATGGTTAAGGAATTTGATTTATGAAATTCCGTTGTGGCCAAAGCCGATTTCTTCTATTTCTATCAGGTGTGATAGTCAAGCTACTTTGGCTAAGGCTTATAGTCAAGTGTATAATGGCAAGTCAAGACACTTAGGTGTGAGACACAGCATGGTTCGTGAGCTCATAATGCATGGTGTCATATCCGTTGAGTGGATTGCAACTCATCGGAATTTAGCTGATCATTTAACCAAAGGGTTATGTAGAGATCTCGTGAAAGGATCAGCTGTGGGATTGGGGTTAAAGTCCATATAAAAGCTCTCATGTTAAGATACCCAATTCCCACCTAATATGACGTTAGGTGCTGAATTTTGAATGTGGAAAGCTTAACATCTAGAGTTTGGAACACAACATTAAATTATCCCAAAGGTATGTGTTCGGTTCTGCAAGATAAGGAAGGTTGAAGTGTTCTTCTTAATAATTCTTTTGAAAAATTGCATTTGCAGGTGCAAGACTAAAAGAATTACCTATATGAGTACGAAGTTTAGCTGCTTCAAGAAGTTGGGACTTGGCTTCGATGTACTCAAGAAGGATAGGGACATAGGCTAGTAAAATAATGTGTCAAGTAAGAAATTGTGTATGTAAAACTAATGTGTATATTATCTTCATGTATTCAATAGTGATATTACAAGGTTCAATCTTTCGGGAAACCTTGATATTCGAATATTTGGAATGTGTAATATACTAATATGAAATTCAATCGTCTCGACATTTCATTTATGCATTAGTTTGATTGTTTGCTGTGAACTAGTTAGTTAATTTATGATTACACTAAAATGGGGGAGGTTTGTTGGTATTTTAGTGTAAAATAGATTGAGTTTAATATACATATAAGGGTCGACACTTATATGAATATTAATTGGACTAACGGGGGTTCCAAGGGGGCGGTAGCCCCCTTGGTGGGGGTTCGGGGGCAACGCCCCTGAGAGAATAAAACGTTTAACTTTGAAACTCGTTATATAACTGTTTTACAGTTATCTGCTTTTATTTAACCGCTTGAATGACGGTTTGGAACCTATAAACAAGGAGAGAACGTCTCTTTTAAAAAAAACACAGAAAAAACAAGGGCTCTAAAAAATAGAACACCATACACAAACTTGAATCAGTTAGATTTTATCCGGTCGTTAATTGGTATCCACTCCAATTTAATCGATCTGAAAGCGTTCATACTCGTGACTTCTAATTGCTATCAGGATACTCATCACCCCTATTACCCCAAATAAACAACAAATAGTCGGTCCAGAATGGCGGAAATCAGAATGAACATCCTGCTGCATGTTTACAAGACCCCTTTTGATCTCATCCAATAGTAACATATAAATCACACGAAGCTTCTAAAGTCTCGATTAATAATTAACTAGGGTCCACACTTCTATAACCGAGAGATTACATGCACACATCAATCCAGAAATGTGCCATCTTCTAAGCCTAGCATCTAACGTGCATAGCATTGCTCTTACTAATGATGTAGCCTCCTAGAGCCGACCATGACACCTTAGAAGCAAAAATGCATTTAACATTATACAATACACGTCACTATTTACCGCTTGCACCGCCAAGCTGCATTTTGAAGACAGTTTCCAAAAGCTGCATCTCTGAGAAAATGGAGATAGACTCCGATCCACAGTTCCATCGTGGTTATTGATGCTCACTCAGACGCATACTGAATATGTTGCTCATAGAAATTGATCAACTGCCATTGTCAGTAAAACATGAATTAAGAAAAAGCAGAATATTCATGAAGCTCTTAGATGTTACAACTTTGACCCGTTTATACGTGACCGGATGTATATTGTGTTTTATCTCTAACGCGTTGAACGGGTAAACTAAAATTTATTACTGTAGCTTAATGGGGAACGGGTCAAAAGTTTCACAAAGTGTATTTTATAGCAAAAAACAACCTAAATCATTTTTGTTCAAAACTTCAAATGCATTGGTTACTATTATCATTATATTCATAATTCATGTAATCATATTGACCCATTAACTTTGTTCAAGAAAACTACTTATAAATTTGGACAGACTGTTTGAGGTCAACCCAACCTGACCCATTTCAAGCCATAATTTCTTTACCCAATCCGCCCGACCCTCCCATTTTTCCAGCTCTATTGTATCTCGAAGAGAGGGGTATCAGAAGTAGATAGCATTACCAGGAGCGGGTAGTTAGCTTTGAGGTATCTGTTATCCACCATGATTTCTTTTCCATCCGACCTGTTCAACATGTGTAATGCTGTTAGAGGAAAAACACCTGAATTTATCAAGTATTAGTCAACTCAAACTGGTTATGTCATCATTTCAGTTCCCCGAGGAGACTTATAAATGGCCGATTAACTAATATTTCGACATCTGTTATATTCAAAGGGGAAAACCGGGAATGGTTATTTAAGTTCCAGACTTAGTGACACCTCTGCAGTTTGCTTAACTTTGTATTCAGAGTGAACTTCTACAACAAAATATTGACAACATATAATAAAAGAAAATAAACAAAGTCACAAGAGGTACACAAAAACTAGCTTAGACGTATAGGGTATACAAGTCCCTAGAAATATGGAATGGCCTAATATTATGGAAATGATATCTTGTTCCAGGCTGTTGGATTGTTAGGATGTTTAACATTAAGATACACAATCCATAAAACACATTCTGTGAGTCTATAGTTACATGTTTATTCTTGGATTTCAGAACGATAGTTGTGCAACAATATATTGTGAGCTCTGTTAGCCTTGAACAACGACTGTATAAATAGTTTCCAGCACAAAAATCACCAAACCAAAAATTCGTATAACAATGATAACAATCTAAAATCCACAAACGAATAGTCAATGCCTTCTTTATCCAGCTGTAACACGAGTTAACGTAGAAACTGACAACAATTTCTAAACTTCGGTATGTAATTTTGTTATATGATATACTAGCCCCATTGCTCATACTCTTAGATGAAATTAATTTAAACAACCTACAGAGTTGTACTGATGCATATAGATTTGCATCCAGTCTAGATAGGCTAGGTACCCTGTTGTTTACGGCTAAGAAGTCCATCTGTAGCTTACATAGTGATGCCCAAGTAATAGATATCGATTTTTACCTGAACAGTCGTATACCATTATAGCCTTTAAATTAACATTATGTACAACCTTGTGAGATACTAGCAATCTGCATTCTGCAATCTGGGGTTTACTTTGTATCGTGTACAGTCCCTAATCAAAATAGGTACCGCTTCCTAAGGGGCCTTTGACATACGAATGGCCATAAAGCGTTGGCTAAAGGTTTAAAGGTCGGCTGGCACTCTCTCAAATCAAACATGATAATCTGCTTCTCCAACTACCTACTTATAAAACTTCAGAGAAAACTTACGCGTAACACTATTCGTGAATATGCATTTCCCAAGGCCCATGCGTATTACTCCACTTCCACTGTGACATTTTCTCAAAGTGTTAGTTAGGAAAAGGAGGTTGTACTAGTCTGCATATCTCAAAAGTGCCGGGAACAGATGAAACTTGCACTTACATTAATATAAGGCATGCCCAGTTACAAAGGATATGGATCCATGCATGTCTAAAGTTTAAACTGCCTAGACTTTAAATGTTGAAGAAATAGGAGCCAATATGATTTTAAAATGGGACAAGTCATTATAACATTAACCCTAAGGTGCAATACATTCAAAGAACTATAATGCCATACAACCAGATTGAGTATACAGAAGAGGCATTCCGAGTGAGGTTAATCAAGAAGATTAATCTAAGGGTGTGTTTAGTGCAACAGATTATGAAAGATTATGAAGAGATTATGCTTATTTTTTCATAAAATAAGCTACTTAAAAAATAATCTTTGTTTGGCAGACAGAACTTATAAGAGATTATGAAATAAATAATCTTCCATAATCTCTGAAAATCAAAGGTTACTTCATGTAGCTTATAAAAACAATCTCTTTTTATAATCTTTTTCAGCACCAGCACCAGCACCAGCCAGCTATTTTTGCCAAACATACTCTTTATGTGTGTTAGAAGTGACAATGATACTATAGAAGAGCATAATGTCAACAGGGTAGGCAAGACCAAATGACCAATACTAACATGAACGGTAATAACCACAAAGAATGTGAACACTTTCGTTGTAAGAAATGGATTTGCATTGTATATATAGATATGGAGGAGTAGTATTTAGAATAAAAGAACTTTTAACTGGTAATACTATAGATGAGCACATTTCGTATCAAGATTTAAATTATATATGAAAGCATATAACATAGTAGTGAATAACAGAACACTGCATCTTTCAACTAATGACGTTGGCCCTACAATCACCTACCTTTGCTAACATAGATGATCAACTATAGTGATTCTTGAGCCTAACATAAATGCGACCGTAGAGTTGTGTTGGACCGAGGTCCGAGGCACTAGCCTAGTTATTATAGGGTGTAGGAGCCAAGGCAATACAATAATCTAGAAATATCCTCCATAACCACTAATTAAGGTGTGACACATTCAGTAGAAATAGCTAGCTAATGATAAGGAGTAGCGCATACTAGATAAATACGTTTTTCCCATTTATAAGTTTTCACAAAATTTACTTTTCTTGCATTTTATTTTCTCGTTTTTAGGTTAATATTAGTTTAAAATTAAATCTCTTAAAATCCTGATAATTTACATGCTTTTAATTAAACACAAAAATAATCTTCTTTAGCTCTTTAGATCATTTCGTCATACTCTAGGAACCTACCTCACTATCCCCCCAGAGAACGATCATTTCCTCGGACTTCCCTATACTCTCCTACAACGGTTAAGTACACTACCTTTCTTCGGATGGTCTTGTGAGTGATATTGACTAACTCTATTGATTGTACCCTCAATATATGGTGGTTCCCCATTGTGGTCTCATGATTCATAATAAACCTGATTTATATGTTTAAGTTATAGAAAGAGATCAAAACTACGGTTTGCAGAAAACTTGGTTACAATCAATGGTGTAATTCTAGTAACACCTTTTCCAGCATTTAACTGTATACCAATAATCTTCTGGCATAATTTGTAATTCCCCCGGTAACAACAAAGAAAGGTCTACCTATGGAAAGTTGAACTCCTAGTTCCTTGTAACTCTACCCATCTTGCATATGTTGTCAATGTACTAACATTATACAGACTTATTAACTGATCACACAGAGACTGAGTTATAGGCTTTAGGTCACTTATAAAATAAAAGCTGAGAGCGATATGCACATACCTCAAAACCAAAAAGGTTACCAAGATATCCCGCAGATCGTTAAGTTTGGATATGGAATATTCAATTGGCTTGATGATCTTCGTAATGGCATACATACTCCTTGAAGTATCTACCGTGTTCACTGAACCAAAGCAATTTCCCACCTGGTCAAAGTTTTGAATCCCAGGTTCTAGAACTACACCGTTCGCACTTGCTATTCTGTCAATTGCATCCGGTGTATGGTTAGTTACAACTGGCTGTGAATCTTGTTTAAACCGCTTGACAGCACCAGATTTCCTCCTCTTAGCTCCACCACTGCGACAAACCCAAACAGAATTTTGTCCATTCACATTTGAAACCCCGTTCGAAGGACTTATTCCTTCACCTGATCGATCTTGAATACGTACGTCAAGCTCATCTATTTTTTCCTTATCAGTTGAAGATGCGCCTTTCAGTTGACTAAGTTTCACGTTTAGCTCTTCTGACTCGATCGCTTCTTCAATTTGCCGTGAGACTACAGAAGATCCGTTATCACTTAAACGCTTTAATTTTCTAACAGTTCCTGTGCCTTTAGCACTGCTTTCTGCCCATTTACTACTTGTGGGTCCATTGCCAGAGGGATGTGACAAAGGTTCTTCGATGAGTTTGACCTTCACAGGCGGGACATCATAGGTAGCAGCAGGAGAACCTCGTTCTTGTTGTTGTTGCTGCTGTTGCTGTTGCTGGTGGTGCTTCTTTTTCTTCTTCGCTGGCGGTGCTTGAGAAACAACCTCAAGCTTGCGTTTTTGTTTCTTGCTTGATCCTTTTCTCCCTGACTTCAATCTTCAAATTTCATCAAACAACAAGAATGTATAAATAACCATGTCTAACTAACTTCTTTCATTATTATAACTGTTAAAGTTTTGTTTGGGATTCGCTTCGGGGTAAACATATAGATTAAGCCATTCAAGCATTAAGTACTATAAAACTGTCGAGTCCAAGTATAGTGCGTATTCATGTTTGTAAAATAATTTCCTTAGTTTACTCATTACGACTTTTATCTGTCACATATAACACTTAAAAGGATGTTTGGGATTGCTTTTGTTCCTACTTATGCTTCTCTTTATAAGCAGAAGCAGATAGGCAACCTAAAAGTAAGCAGTTCAGGAAACGGTAGTTGGATTTGCTTATTTTACATATTACCTTACCTAATTTTCGAGAAGTATAGACACACGTAAAGAGGGCTGCATATCTATTTTCAGTTATATATAACGGCAAAAACCAATTCTAACCCAAAATAGCAGATAAAACAAATCACAACCTCCTTATCGAAAACTGCTTATTTTACCCCTAAATAAGCAAATAAACAGAAGCAGTTTGGATTAAATCCCAAACCACCCATTATATACAATCAAACACAAACAACAAAAAAGCATAACAACGAACCTCTCTTCAAACGCATCGATAATATCCGAACACGACATAAGATTCTCAAAAGGCTCCCAAGTATTCGCCGTCTCCGGCCATCCACGCCTTCACCAAAAAAACACATCCAAACAATAAGCCACATTACCACAAAAAAACAACATTACACAAACTATAAAAGGGTTGCTTATCTTCATCTTATCTAACCTAAAAACACTTATTTCCAAACTGCTTATTTCCAAATAAGCAAAAATCCCAAACACCCTCTTAACACAATATAAGAACCACTCACCATTTAATAAGATACTGTAACTTACCCTGAAAAAAAAAATAAAAAAAGACAAATTAATAAAACATAAGAAGGAAAACCCATGAAGGAAAACATAAAAAGACAAAACCTTGCGACTTCGTTTCTTTCGAACAGATTCAATCTCAAAGAAGCCTTCAGCTAATTTGGGTCTTTCTTCTTCTTCTTCTTCTTCATATTCTTCTTGATCTTCTTCTTCTTCTTGTTGTTGTTGTTCATATTCTTCATTATTGTTATATTCATTGTTATTATTATTGTCAGCAGCATCTTGGTCATGTGAAGAAGAAGAGGTGGTGGTGGTGGTATTGGGGCCGCCTTTCATTGTTGTTGTTGATGATCGGAAGTGATCCCAGGTTTTGTGGAATTTTTTGTGTTATGTTTCCTGATTTGGTCCTTTGTTTGTGAATGAATGTTTTGTTGGAAATTACATTAATACCTTTCTAATTATGGTATAATTGTATTTTTACAAACTTTATTATTAGCTTCGTCTCTATACTTTGGCCCTAGGGCTGAACATCGCATACCCGAAACCGACTGTGACCGAGAGGACTGACCGAATCGACCGAAAACCAATCGAGCCGAAGCATCAGCGGTCTAGATTTCTTCCTTATTTTGGTCTCAGGCCGGTCCAATCCGGACCGGTCTTATGTAAAACCCGACTATTATGCCTTCTTGGACCGGACATAAAACATCCGGTCCGGTCCTCGGTCTAAGGTTTTGGGTAGTTCGGTCTCGGCCCGGTCCGATCCAGTTTTAGACTGCTGATCACCCCTACTTTCACCAATGTCTTTGGTCGTAAAATAATGTTCATGCTGCTATTACAAAATAATTCGAAAATAATTTTTTACTCTATATTTCAGTCAGTGAAAAAAGAATTTAGTGAGTAGAGATAGTATTTTTGGGGCATCATGAGAGTCGATCGTTTTTGCATATTTTTTTTCTCGTGCATTGCCTCTTCAAATGGGTTTCGAATATAAAAATCCTTTGTTGGACCATAAATTGCCGGGTAAATCCATGATTCTCACTTCTTTCTCCCATTCAAAACCGTGCATGGCTTGAAAAGGATCTTTCTGATTCTTGAAGAATGAGAGGCATGGAGATTGATAAAGAAAAATCTCTTGTTCTTATTATAAGATTATGATATTTAATTAGTGCAAAGTGTAGTCAATATGAACTTATAAATTGATTAGGGTAAAAGCATATTTGATTGAGGACAAGCAAATCCTAAGTGTAGGATATTTGATGAGATGCAATTTCATACGCTTTTAAAGGCTCATTTAGCCTCTAAATATGTACATATTCGATCATTTATTGCCCTAAATCGTTTCTATTTGAGTTTTAGGTACTTGGGGAAGCAAATGCTGAGAAAAGATGCATTTTGGACTTAATTGGACGAGAAAACGAAGAAAACGACAACACCCAGAAAACCTGTTACAAAGGGTGTGACGGCGTCACCACTACAGCGTGACACCATCGCTTGAAGAAGTTGTGACCACTTGGTGGATTCAGACGACCTTGAAGTGACGGTGTCAAGGCAAAAGTTCTGAAGGCTGACAGCGTTACAATCCCTAAGTGACGTCGTCACAACTAAGTCGGTGCAAAAAAGAATTTAATGAGTAGAGATGATATTTTTGGAGCATCCTGAGAGTCGATCGTTATTGCATTTTTTTTCTCGTGCATTGCCTCTTCAAATGGGTTTCGAATATAAAAATCCTTTATTGAACAATAAATTGCCAGGTAAATCCATGATTCCTCACTTCTTTCTCTCATTCAAAACCGTGCATGACTTGAAAAGCATCTTTATTATTCTTGAAGAATGCGAGGCATTGAGATTGATCAAGAAAAATCTCTTGTTCTTATTACAAGATCATGATATTTAATTAGTGCGAAGTGTAGTCAATATGAATTTTTAAAAATTTGTGCATTTTGCACCCTTATTTTGTGGCAAATGAAGTATTATGGTTTGTAATAAGTATGCGTATTTGTCAAATCTAAAAAGGGTTGTTTGTTGTTTGAAAAGCACTTGATAACGTATTTTTAACTTTAATTATAATGTGTAAGATTTTATATAAATTGACATATATTTATTAAAATAAAAATAGACAACTCTTTAAATAAATAACATAATTATTTTTACATGTTTATCAAGACTATGATATGCTAGTTGCAATTTTTTTTTGTAAAGTGCGTTTTATATTGATGTGGAAATAAATTGTTATTCGGTTTTATTTTATTAGATGTTCCACTAGACATATCTTATTTGTTTGTGCCCGAATTACAAACATCACGAAGTTCATCACATTCTGGTAATCTAGGTGTTGTCGGACAGTGATAAACGCAATGCCTTTTCTATCATTTTTATGAGTGTTGTTATACAAGTCAAATGCGATTATAACAGATAGATTAAAATAATAGCTAAAGAAAAACAAAAGCTTAAATGATGACAAAATACAAACTAATTGAGCAAACTAAATGTTGGACCTAGCATAAAATAAAGTTATTCTAAATTACATAAAAATGTAAAGTTTTTCTTTTTCGAATCCTTGAAACTACATCAATAATTCTTTTTGGCATTATATATTTGTCTATCTATATTTATATACTATCTATAATGTATTTAGGATGCGTATTATTAGATTTTTTTTTTTTTTTTTTTAAGTTTACACATCTTTTTATTAATAGTAATTCCCAAAACAAAAATTCTTAAATACATTAATTATACATTTAATAATAGCATTAAAGTGGATGTTAAAGTACTAAAAGATAACTACTATAATAAATTTAATGGTTGCAAAAAATGTCCCTCAGTATAGTCCAAAATGCATTTTTTGTCACTCTAAAGATAAAAATGCAAATTATGCCATTACCGTGGATGCTTGCATGCAATTTGTGTCCCTCGGCCTAATGATCGTTATTTCTTCCGTTAGTTTGAGGACCATGTCGGGGTATTTTAGTCATTTCACTTTTCCCGCCTTTATATCCCACCCATTTCGACCTGACCCGGTTACATTCCCCAAAAACCCTTTGTTTGAACCACAAGAACACCCGTACAATTGCAAATTACATACTTATGGTTTCTAATCAAAGTTCTAAAGCGATTAAATCCAACATGATTCTGCATCCTTCTTGGCAGATATGAGCTTACAATAAACCCATTGGTGATCATGAGGTTATTTACGGTAAGATTTCCAACCCATTGCTTTTTATTATATTTTTTGTTCGATTCGATTGAACTTTGCATGTTGTTTATCTATATAAATCTGTTGCCGTTGTTTTTGGAGTTATTATTGTTGTTTTCTAATTTTGGGTATTTTGACCATTTGTTATTTCTTCCCAGATACCTATCAAACCCTCTTCACTTTGATCATTTGTTATTTCTTCCTAGATACCTATCAAACCCTCTTCACTCTGAAAATCCGCCACTTATGTGAGTTTTCTAATCCCCCAGACAAAGTATACAAGTTTGCTTGTGTAGATTATGTAGATCTAATTCCTTGTGAGGAGTTCGCCCTTCATGAGTTGGATAGAATGTTAGGTGAACTTGGTTTAGATGATGATGGTAAGATCCTGTTTACCCATTTTAGGATCCATGGTAAGTATTTAGATGATGCGTTAGTGCCTTTAATGTCAGATCAAGATGTGGTGACCTTGTTGAAATATGTGCCTAAATTGAAGGAAATAGATGTATACATTGAAATTGATGTATCACTAGTAGAGAAACACTTGATGGAGGTGAGGAGTATAGTAGTTGAGTAGAGTCAGTCCAAGGATGTTGTGATTGAGGAGATTGGTGAAGAGAATGTGGTTAATGAAGGTGTTAAGAAACGAAAGTTGTTGGTTAACGAAGGTGTTAAGAAAGGAAAGATGTAGTTAGAGTGGAATGGTTCAAATTTCATAGGAATGGAGGCTAATCTAGATGTGCCAACTTAAGGTTGAACAATTAATGGTAATGCTAAGAATGTAGGGATCCTACGTTGTGAAAATGAGGTACCACAGTCCTCATCCAAACCATTCAGTTACTTAAATTTATTGGAACAGAATGATGATGAGTATATAGGTGGTTTTATGCCCGGTTCAAGCAAAAATGGTAAACAAGTTGGAACATATATTAAGGACGATTTGTTCCAACAAGATAATGCTATGGATTGGTCTTACCATGGATTAGATGAATCACAAGACATTTATGAGATGTTGTTTCCTTAGTTAAATCCAGGAAATCAGAAAATGTTTTTTCATAGTTATGAACAACAACAGATTGATGAAGAAGTTGTAGAAAGAGAAGAAACTGTGTGTGATGAAGATATGATAGAAACTAAATATGTATATGTGGGTGAAGGTAAAGGTGAAGGTGATGATAATGATTTTAAGCTTGATGAATATATTGTACCAGAACAGAACCACAAGTGGACATGCGTGGCTTCAAGTTTGTGGTTGATCCAAATCTTGAGAGTGAGGGTGATGATGTTGATTATGATGATCCTTTAAGTAAAAGAAATAAAAGGCTGAGGCAAATAAGAAGGGAATTCAAGGGTAAGGATAAAATCATAGAATGAGACTTTTTTTCCTGGAGAAGATTTTGCTAATAGAAACTGACAAGGTTAAAGTGCTTGTTGTGTAGTCAAGGAGAGCCATTAAGGTTCTCAAATGTGATCTTAAGAGGGTGAGAGTTAAGTGTTATGGTACTATCTTGGGTTATATGAAGACCAATAAAGGGCCAAAGCAATTCATTGCATCACCTACCAAAGAAAGGGTATGCCTTCCACCTCAAAAGTTAAGGGCCAATTTGGACAAAAAAAAAACAACCTTAAGGATAAGAAATGCAGTAGTGGTAAGACTAAAGGTTACAATGCAAAGAATTATCAACCTCCTTGCCCCTGGACCCTACATGTCTCAAAGGTTGGGGATAAGAAAAGTTGGACTGTTAAATCATTGACCGATGTTCATAAATGTATTCAAACAAGAGATATATCAAACGTAACAGCTACGTTTTTGTCAAAAGAGGTGTCCAAAACTGTTTCTATCAATCCTGGAATCCCTATAAAGGCATTACCTCAAGAATTACAAATGAAGTTCCAAATAAAAATCTCAGATACGAAAGCTTATAGGGCAAAGGAAATTGCTATGAATAAGGTAAAAGGTGATTATTATCAAGAGTACGCTCTCCTTAGAGATTATGCTAGGTGATTATTATCAAGAGTACCCCCTCCTTAGAGATTATGCTATCGAACTCAAAGATAAAAACAGAGACACAACAGTCAAGATCCAGGTGGAGACTAACACATATCTAACTCTTAATTCAAGGGTTTCCAAAAGAACTTATGTGTGTCTTGGTGTACTAAAGGCTAGATATAGAGCTACAAAAAGAGAGATATTGGGTTTGGATGGTGCTTTCATAAAAGGATCATATACAGGGCAAATCTTGACGGTTGTTGGCATTGATAGTAACAATGGTATTTACCCTCTTGCATATGTTATTGTTGAGGCTGAGTGTAAGAGTTCTGGTTGTGGTTCATTTCGAATCTTGGCCTTGATTTACAACCAAACTACAACTACACTTCATTTCAGATAGACATAAGGTAGAATTAATTCCATATAAACTTTATTTTATCAAATTCATTACAATTAAGCATTAATGTAATCAACTATGTATTACTTGTAACATGATATTATACCAGCTATATCACAACTTTTTCCTGTTGCTGAACACAGATTCTGTGTTAGACACATCTATAACAACATGAAGCAGATTTACAAGGATCATCTGTGGAAGTGTGCAACAGCAACCACTGTGGCTCAATTTCAACGAAGAATGGATGAGCTGAAAGGATTCAACCATAAAGCTCACGATTGGTTGCAAAAGATACCTCCAAAATCTTGGACAAGGTCTTATTTTTCAATTATAAAGATTTTTATAATTTCTTTTTAATTGTATGCTTAGTGCACACAAACTTATCCTGCATCATTAGTCAATAAACAGGCAGAGTTCACTATGAAATTCTAGTGAACAACCTTTGTGAGTCATTCCACAGTAAGTTGGTAGATGGTCGAGATCAACCAATATTAGGGTGTTTGGAATACATTAGGGAGTATTTGATGAAGAGAATAGTGACTGTGCAACATGCCATAGACAAGTGTGAATGTCCCTTAACCCCAACTGCAACATCAATTTTTAAAGTTATTAAGCGAGAAGCTAATGAATATTCTGGGGCTGACGATTACCAATGTAAGGGACCATGGAATGAGCAATGTGTAGTAGATATGAGGTTAAAGAAATGTACATGTAAGAAACTAACTGGTATTCCATGTAAACATGTTGTGGCAGCAATGTATAACATGACAAGAAATGGTAAGGATGTAGGTATAAATGAAGATTGGGTCAATGCAGCATCCCTAGTATCTTATTGCCCCCAGCCCAGCATGTTCCAATTGGCAGACCAAGGAAGAAGAGGAGAGTCAACAAAGATGACATGAGTGAAGATGCATTCAAAATAATGGTTAAGAATGGAAAGCTTTCAAGAAAAGGAAAGATTGGCAGTTGTAGTAAATGTGGTACAAAGGTCACTACAGAAGATCATGTACTGGTCCAAGAGAGAAGCATGTAAGGGATACAACCAAAGTTTTTTGAACTACTACAAAAGTTTTACATCAACTATTTCATCCTTTACTTGTTCAACACAAAAGAGTTAACAAAACAGATGTCATTTCATCATTTTGTTTTCTTAGCTTCTTCTACAAGTCTTCCACATGTAACTCGAAGCTTCCTTTTTTCCTATACTGCCATTATCTGCAATTGCTTCTACACCATTTGTGGATTTTCTTATTCCAAATGTCTTATTACATATAGAGTCCCAAGTATGTTGTGCTGGAAGGCCTAGTATGCAATAATCTGATATTGGAGGTAGCCATTTGGCATACACTTTTTGATGTGGAACATTTTTTTGAGACGGAACCTTTTTAACATGAACCTTTTTTAAGCTGGAACCTTTTCAAGGAATGAATGAAAGTAGCGTGAAGGAATGCAGGAAGCAGTACAAGCAAGAGTTCAAAAAGTCCTAAAAGTGGCTGGAATGTGATTAAAGATACTATAGAAGCCCTGAAGAGAAATGCTAATAGGTATGCAATATTTGAGGAATTTGGGGATACTAAATTGTCTGATGTTCAAGATCATAATGGAAGGAACGTTGCGGAGAGATTTATTAGATACGAAAAGCAACCTACATTGGAGGATAATGAGAATTGGTATGCTAAAATGTTTAGAAATTTCAAAGAATAGGTGAAATTATGTGGAATAAGGAGAATAATGAAATAGAGGATGTTCTACTCATATGGCACAAAGTATGGCTGGTAGCTAATGAATTAACCGGAATGGCTTGTGATATTTTGCAAAGGATAACAAGATAACAGATAGTTTCTAATGTTAACACTAAATACAGATATAAGATCTAACAATAGCCGCTTAAAAAGTAAGATCAATGTGTAATAAGGCTAAACAACAATAAGTTAAGAAAATGATTATTGAGTTTGATGAATGCAAAAGGTTATGATGAATGCAAATGGGTTCTTCTTTTTTAAGTTTAACTCGAAGAAAGGTGTTGATGATGTTCTTGAAAACGGTCCTTGGTTTATTAGAAATGTACCTATTATCCTTAAACCATGGGCATTGAACACCAATTTACTTAAAGAGGATTTGATCAACATCCCGATGTGGGTTAAATTCCATGATGTTCCTCTTGCTATGTTTTCTGATGATGGCCTTAGTATTCTTGCCACATTGATTGGTACGCCTAAAAGGTTAGATGCTTATACTAGCCAAATGTGCAATATCAACCCAAAAAGACTCCTCCTGAAGCTAAGAAAGTGGATGGCACTAAGAAGAAGGCTTCTGATGTGGCTAGTTCGAGTGGAGCGAAGATTTCTACATCTAACAAGTTTGATGCTCTTAATATGGATGATACAGATGCTTTAGGTATTTCTACTAATGACACCAACAAGGATGTGGATTCTGGTCGTACAATGGAAGTTAATGAGGATGAGTCTATTAAGACATGTAATGCATCACAAGAACCTCTTGTGAGTGATTTGAAAGAGAAGGAGTCGGTTTTGGCTTCTAAACCTAGTGATTCTTTTACTCCACTCACCTCTTCTACTAAGAGGGTTAACCCTTTTTCAAAGGTGGGAGAGATCGTGGTTTCTGATTCTGAAGATGAGGTTCTTAACACATTTGACGAGTCTGCTAATCTATTCGGTGGTGGCCAAGAGTATGAAAATGACTATGATGACTATGACTACGATGACTATGCGAAGCAGGTTTATGATCTTCCAGGGAATTTGGATGCTTTCATTGCCATGTATGGCACCAAGCTTCAAGGTCTTAGGAAGTAATTTTATTTCATTATGTCTTATGTTATCAGTTGAGTAGTGGTTTGTTTCTTGTTTAGAAAATAGGAAGTATCTTGTTATGTAAGCTTATCGCCTATGTAACAGGCTGGGATATGTGATTTCACCCATATCCATTGTACTTAAACGTTTTTGGTTAATATATTTACCAGGGTGCAGGATTACTCCCCTTTACCCAAAAAAAAGAAAGTGATTATTGATGAGACGAAAAGTGTTACGCTTTTAAGGGGTCATTTAAGCCTTAATTCGTATAAATGTAATCAAATATTGCCCTAAATCGTTCCTTTTGTCATTTTAAGTGCTTTTGAGAGGAATTCTGGAAAACATGCATATTTGGACGTTTTTGGAGCATAAAAGTGAAGAAAACGACAAAGTCTCAAAAGAAGCTGGAATTACTATCTGACGGCGTCAGAGTCGCAACGTGACGCCGTCAGCAAATATTGACAAAGGAGTGGAAATCAATTTACAAATGACAGGCCAGAAAGATTTTGGAACTTTACACCTGACGCCGTCAGGTGTTATTGGTGGTAGGCTGTCAGGTTTTAATTTAAAGAGTGACGGCCCAGAAGAAATTAAAGGGTGACGGCGTCAGAAGTAGATCTAGGCCATCCGAGAAACCTTATGGCGGCGGGCTGACGGCGTCAGACCCTATAACCTGACGCCGTCAGAGTGTAAAAGTCTATATATAGTTTTCTATTTTTCATTCATTAGTGTGGAACTTTGTGGAGAACTTTTGGCACCAAACCCTAGACGAATTTTCTGTACTTTTTAGGGTTTCCAACCCTTGGAACCCTCATGCTTAATTAAAGATAAGTCTTCACTTTAATTCAATCAATATGTCTATGTGTTGGTTGATTATCTCTTTTGCTTATCTTTTAATTAACATGTGTAGCTAAATTCTTCTTGTGTTTGCTTAGATCTAATAAAACCTAACTATTAATTATTGGTTAATTGATGTGTTGTTGTTTGTTGGGATGATTGTTCCATCAATGTTAGGCTCAAGAAAACTGGCCAACCTCCTTTATGGTAACGTGCTTGAACGTCTTGGGAAACATGTAGCCAAGGCATACTAGGCTATTAAGGTAGTATTTAACGCATGAGCCACTGTTTACAATCCCTATGGTTGTGCCGTGCATGGCATAGGAGGAGATAAGAGCTCATAGAATTGGAGAGATATGTATGCCACTCCATGAGTTATTAGGAATACACCCTTCATCCACACAAGTAACATACATATCAATTAACCGGTAAAAGATAGTTAGGGAGTAATGAAGTCTAAGTAAACACAACTTTTCTCCATATAGTTTTCACAACCAAATAGTTTAGTTATTTTATTTTATTTGCAATTGTAGTAATTTTGGGTTAGTTGACTAGCAACTAATTCCGCCCACTCCTTCAAAACCGAGATTTTACTTGCTTTCCTAAAAATATAAAAATACAAAAAGAATCTTCCTTCACCCTTAGACCTATTAGAGTAGTTTTTCTGTCCTAACGAACACTATTCCCTGTGAGAGAACGATCAATCCCCCGTACTTACCACTATCCTATACTACATCGGTCAGGTACACTGCCTGGTGGGGTTGTAAGCCTCTTGAGATCCCTCGAGAGGTAAAACCTGTTGTAAGGTCACAAAACCACGCATCAAGTTTTTGGCGCCGCTGCCGGGGAATAGTTATTGTTTAGGTAGAATTTTTATTTTATTAGGTCTACTCACTAGATTCCTTTCTAGTGAGATTTTTATTTTTCTAGGATTTCTTTAGTCTATCTATTTTCATTGTGTTTTTGTTCGTAATTACTTGCCCATTAATTATTCCGTTGGCCATTATGGAAAACGCGAATCCACCCCTTACACCGGACGAAGTGGCTTTGTTACGTAGCCAAATTGAGGAAGAGATAAGTGACCTTAGGGAGCTCAATAGTATGATCGATATAGAGCTTGATTATGCCCTTAACGACCTAGCAACCGCCATGTACTCGGACAATTACTTAGAAAACAACAATCTTACGGTTGACGAGTTGGTTGAGAAGCTTTATGAAGAAGAAATAGATCCTAGGTTGGATGATCATTACAATTTATACCCCACTAAGGAGGAGATTGCCTACTATAACAACCTAGTTGATAACCCTAGACCACCCTTTATTAAAATCGACCCAAAAATTAAGAGGGGTGATCCTGGGAATGTGAAGATACCATGTATTTTTGGGTACAAACATATTGAGCATGCTTACATTGACTGCGAATCCCCAATCAACGTGATGTCCTCAAGCCTTTATAGCCACATCATGAATAGACTACTTGAGCCTATGAAAGACCCAAAGTATCCCGGCGGAGTTTGTAACTTCGTTGGAAGAGTTAAAGGTATTCATGTCCTTATCGGAAATTTCACCTTTGTCACCGACTTCATGGTCCTTGAAGATCTGGCAAGTGTTGTTGATTGCCGCTTATCTCACGTTGTGTTAGGCAAACCATTTGTTGAGGTGTCCAATTTGAAGTATGATCGTTTAGAAGGCACGGTTCAGTTTTCTAATAACATTGATAGAATCACTTATAGGATGCCATATAAGGTAAAAGAATTTCGATTTGTGCCCCGGTTAGACAAAGATCACATTGGTGCAATTGAGGACATCAATGATGAGGATAAGGAGAAAGGCATGGATTATGTTTGGAATAAAAGGAGCCTATATTATAAAGATTGTTTGAACCTCGGACCTAGATACAAAGTAGACATGGAGGTTGTTAGAATGATTGGAGGGGCAATTGAGAAACAAAATAGGGAGACGTAGTGCCCGTGACTTTGAGTCTAGCTACAAGACTCGTTAATAAAGAAAAGCGCTTCTTGGGAGGCAACCCATGCTTTGTGTGTTTTGTTTGTTTATTTGATTTTATTTGTTCCCGTATGTATGATATTTCTTGTTATTGATTCATGCTTCAAACTAAATTGTGAAAATGCTTTATTTTGTTTTTAACTTCGTCTTAACTACATATAAAGGTATTTTGCAAAAGCTAAGTGTAAGGGAAATCTAAATCCGTTTATAAAGAACGAATGAACATGAATCATAACAATGTAAATTAACATACATATTAGTATTTGTTTGAGTCAAATGCTCGTATCGAGTCATAATGAATTTTTGCAGGAATTCCAGGAAGTAAGATCTAGTTTTTTCCAGAATTTTTCCGGAAACTTAACATGAGGATTCTGTCAGATCATTCTGACGGCGTCAGGAATAACACCTGACGGCGTCAGGTTAAAATTTTCTACAATTTTTGAAAGTTTTGTATTTCTTCCGGAAACCTAAAAAGTTTTGTTAATTCTTTAACTTATAATCTCCAGGAATTCTGCAAAAATATTCATTCCACAAGCATTATATCCTATTATGTAGATTTTACCGCCGATTTTATGCGAGGTTGGCCTTTATCTTTTTCAGGTTAATAGGTTATTTTG
>LBNU01011011.1:38851-43851 GCA_014162995.1 Artemisia annua
TTGGGTTAGTTGACTAGCAACTAATTCCGCCCACTCCTTCAAAACCGAGATTTTACTTGCTTTCCTAAAAATATAAAAATACAAAAAAGAATCTTCCTTCACCCTTAGACCTATTAGAGTAGTTTTTCTGTCCTAACGAATACTATTCCCTATGAGAGAACGATCAATCCCCCGTACTTACCACTATCCTATACTACATCGGTCAGGTACACTGCCTGGTGGGGTTGTAAGCCTCTTGAGATCTCTTGAGAGGTAAAACCTGTTGTAAGGTCACAAAACCACGCATCAATTATTGAGGAAAAACTCAATGTCAATGCATAGGAGACTCGTATCAAAAAGATCGAAGCCATTGGGGAATTAAAATGTGATTTTGCATATGGAAAATGGTACTGGTGTTCTAATATGACTGAAAGCAAGAGAGATTGTAGAATCATTGTTTTATGGATGATAATGATGTTAGATGATAGGATAGTGCCTTAAGCTCATTTGAGGGCTTTAGGTCCATTAGGATTTTTATGTATGTTGCTTAATAAATACATGATCAATAAACATATTACATTACAAGGTTTTCATTATTTTACATGTTAGATGAAACGATAGTGGACCAAACCCGTTTTTGGGCTTCGGGTCCTTTATTGTTTCTTGGTATATTGATTTATAAATACCTGATCATAAACTTAGTACCTTACAGGGTTTTTATTATTTAACAATAGTGGACCAAACCATTGCTTTATAAATACATGATCAATAAACATATTACATTACAAGGTTTTCATTATTTTACATGTTAGATGAAACGATAGTGGACCAAGCCCGTTTGTGGGCATCAGATCCTTTATTGTTTCTTGGTATATTGATTTATAAATACCTGATCATAAACTTAGTACCTTACGGGGTTTTCATTATTTAACAAATGATGTTAGACTGATGCAAGTTCATGTTCGTAATCAAGCTTTGCTTTGTGTAGTGGAAACCATCATCACCTAGTTATATACCCCATGCACGTCGGGGCTTTGGCATAAATCTTACTTAATGTGTTTTGACATAAGTCACAATATATTTGAATTTGAATAATTCGTGCGTACAAATTGTATAGTATCTAATTTTAATATTACAATTGCTTAAAAATGTAAATTTCTATCTTGGTATAGTAAAGTCTATCCCGGTGTATATAGGGGATTGTTAAAGTTCATGTTCGTAATCAAGCTTTGCTTTGTGTAGTGGAAACCATCATCACCTAGTTATATACCCCGTGCACGTCGGGGCTTTGGCATAAATCTTACTTAATGTGTTTTAACATAAGTCACAATATATCTGAATTTGAATAATTCGTGCATACAAATTGTATAGTATCTATTTTTAATATTACAATTGCTTAAAAATGTAAATTTCTATCTTGGTATAGTAAAGTCTATCCCGGTGTATATAGGGGATTGTTAAATAAGATTTTCCTTTACGTAATCTCATAAATAGGAATAACATGAGTACTTTGTATATGTACATTCTTATGTATTCATTTACACATTAGTAACACGTAGTTTTATTTTGATATTATAATTTCTTACATATACATAAATTTAATACATAATGATAATAAAACTGATAAATTACAACAACATATAGGTTGTATTAAATAAAAGTATATGTTGTACATATATTAAATTTATAAAGTTATTGAAAAAACACAAAAACTGGTAAGTTTACCTAAGTTCATATAATATATTTGAAATTTAACAACTAAAGCTTTATTAATTACCTTTTTTTACAAAATCGACACATGTGTTTTTATACTTTTTTTTTTGATGAAATTTAGATGCATTTGACCAAATTTTTATAATTTTGAATTTCTAATTGGCTAATGGGCTCAATTTCTCCGATGTGACACAATTTGAGCCCTTGTAATATACAAATTTCTTTAACGTTGTGTTCTTTTGTATGAAACAAAAGAAAAGAAAGTAGAAAAGAAAAGTGAAGGAAAGAATATATTAGAAAGTTAAAAAAAATAAAATAAAAAATGTGTTCTTGATTTAAAGGAAAAAAAAAAGAAAAAAGTTGATTCATTTACAATTATATCAATGTTTAAAAGGTTTAAAATTAAAAAATTAAAGACAATTTTGTCATTTGACATGTTTAACTTTAGTTTCCTTCTATTTTTGAGAGGAAAGTTTTAGCCCAAATTTTCCTCATCCTCATTTCTTTTCTTTCCTTAAAAAAAATATATATATAGAGAACACAAGTTTATTTAAGTTTCTTTTCTTTTTCTTTCTTTTTTCCACAACTGAACTTGAACTCGAGAACACAGTGCAAATTTTAGGTTACCTAAACACAGATTAATTATGTGAAAAATAACAGCTATATTAAATCATTTTGCTTGTATGCATGAATGAAGAACAAAACATTCTGAGAATATAATACATTGCCATGGCCTTTAAGATCAAGAATAAGCAAGATCAAGAAATAAAACAAAAAAGAGCGAGTCTTTTAACAACCAGTAAAGTTACTCATCTCGCAACAAGGTCATGGTTCCAGTCATGAGAAAGACGTCACTTAACTCGACTCGAAGACCTTTTGGTGCTAAAGATTTCCCTGTACAAAGAGGAGACACATGTGCATATATATGTATATTCTATCTTTCATACACTTTCTCATTACACCCTCTTATCAATCTCATACCCGTAGTGATTCCTCACTGTAAACCGTAGTATGACTTATTGAGGCAAGTACTGGCGTAAAGATTCAGTTCTATCTGTGTTTCTTAACTTGCGAAAAGCACAAAGTTCAATTTGTCTGACCCGCTCACGGCTCACACCCATTACATCCCCGATCTCTTGCAATGTTCTTGATTTACCATCTTCTAGACCAAACCGCCATCTAATCACTAGTTGTTCTTTCTCGCCTAATGTGCATAACACCTTCTCTAAGTCCTCTGACATAGTTTGCTTGATTAATATCTCCTCGGGTGTCTCTTGGTCAGGATCATCAAGAATGTCCTAAAATTGAATGTTTGATAATTAATATATACACAACCAAAATGGTGAAAAACACTAGAACTTCATTTTAGATGAATGTTGATAACAATGGGTTAGGAGAATGGTAATAACGTTTTTCAGAATTGTGGAAGGCTGAAATGAGGACAAACCGTAAGTTTGGTATTATTATCGATTCCAACAGGTATATCAAGAGATCGAGCTGGCCTAGGGGCATCTTCTGCAGATTGGATTCTTTTAATGGAGAGACCCGTCTCAGCTGCAATTTCTGCACGAGTAGGTCTTCTTCCAAGCTTTTTATCCAATCGGTATTTGGCCTCATTAACCTTAGCTTGCACCTCCACCATATAGTACTGTACCATCAACAAAGAAAACAAACAAACTTTTTGGTTCAACACATAAGTCAAAAACTAAACCGTTAAAGAATCAGTTTCATTTTTTAATGCAGCATCACTAAACAGAAAGTATTATTCTCACCGGAACATGAATAATTCTGCTTTGTTCAGCACGTGACCTTTGGACAGCTTGTCTTATCCACCAATGAGCATATGTTGAAAATTTGAACCCCTTTGAAGCATCAAATTTCTCTGCACTTTTCACAAGGCCCCGGATTCCTTCCTGAGACAAGTTGAACGAAATGGGTCAAATAGATCAGACAACTTAAACGAATTGAAAGGTCTCCCAAAGTGTACTTATGAGTTATGACCTTGTAAACTGTTTTTATATAATCGTTTGGACTACAAAATACAAGGAAAAAATGGATAAACAGTGTTTGTGTGTCAAGCCAAACTATTTTGACCCCTGGCCCAACCTGGCTGGCCTGACCAGACCACATGATCAATGTCACCTCAAAATGAAAGTGAAAGTTCTACCTGGACTATATCTTGAAGATGCACCTTTGTACCATAATAACCTCTTGCAACAGAAATAACAAGTCGTATATTGCTCCTGATCATTTTGTCCCTGCATTCTTCGCCATAGTGTAAACGTCTCCCTAATTGTATCTGATCAATGTGTGCTGCAGCAGCCCATTCTGCAAAAGTGGGTTCCACACCAAAACGTGTTGTGAGCTCCTTATGAACTTCTTGCAATTTCAATAGGTCCTGCGTGTTAATGACAAGGATTTTACACAAAGTGATTTATGATTGTACAATGTTTCAGATAAAAAGAACACATATTACTGCAAGACAGCCACGAACGGATAATAAACAAAATGGTTGCTCTTCTGATCAATGCACGCAAATCTTAAACATTATTGATTCAAACGCAGAAAGAGGTTAGCCATCTTTGCGGAAGGCAGTCAATATGATATGCGTTTTGAAAGTGATTATTGCAAATCTCAATAATTATTTTTTTGGGATAAGGTGAATATCTTAACCCCCAATATAATCATTTTTGACACAACTTGCAAACAGATTATTGATACACACATCCCCGTAACGAAATGAAATTACTAAAAGTACAGAATGAAGATAGCCTAAGTAGCACAGGTGGCAATTCAAACCCATTTATTAACAAATGGGTCGTTTTGGGGTTATTTTATATTTCTAATGGGCCAAACAGGTAAAGTAAAAGATATTAGCTCAAACGTAGAAGGGACTGGTACAACATTGACATGATACAAGAGGTAAAAGAACATCATACCTGTATCCCTTTGGAAAGTTCTACTTCCTCAGCAGCAGTTAGAAGCTTTGCATTAGTCATTCCTCCCAAGAAAGCCAACACATCCTTTTTTTCACCACGTCTTCTGCTCAAACCTGGTTTCACCGTCACAGTACTAGCGGCAACCCGCCGTCCTGCAGATTTAACTGACACAACACCAGCTTCCGCCTTTTCTGCTGCCCTTATTCTCCTTTCTTTCCTTTCCACTTGACGTTTTGATCTCACAGCTATGCTGGCTGACAGCTGCTCCTCAAGAAGTTGAAGTTCTTCAGCAGTGGGTTCGTCTTCTTCTGAGGGTAGTGACCCGAGATCATTTAAGGAGTTATCAGACTCGGGTACTGTAGGTACAGA
>LBNU01011011.1:46351-65957 GCA_014162995.1 Artemisia annua
GTGTACATATGAAAGTGATGAATGAGGAGGAGGAGATATTGTTTGTGTTTGAAGAAGAAAAAAATAGGATAAGGAGGCAGCAGAGTCTGAGGACGAAACAAAGATAGACCAAGACAGCAAAGCCTTTTCTTTAACTTGGGTTAAGTTTTGGGCTAATTTTTTTTCTTGGGCTTTCTTTATCCCAACATATCTATACTACAAAACATGGTTTAAAGTTGACTTGGGCCTTGGCTGCCGAAATCGAAAATCAAAACTGAAACGAACAGAATTTGTAATTGAACCGAATTAAGTATTTGGTTTTTGATTTGGATATGGTTTTGGCAAAATGAAAACCGAACTGAACCGAAAACTGAATTAAGATTAGTGACTTCAGTTTAGCATCAGTAGGCAAGATCCATGTGTCATGTATAATGATAAAGGGCAGGGGCATCTCATTTTTTTTTTTTTTTTTTTTTTTAATTGACACCCGTACCAAAATCCATTGATAAGAAAAATATTAAATTGCTAATTATATATATTGTGTTGGCTAAATTGCAAGCAAAATTCTTACACATTAAAAATCTATGTGCGATTTCTTTAGAGAGCGTGTGCAATACTGCAATTAGGATTACATATGTACAAAGTTTATATATTTTCATTTTCATGTTAGGAAAGATAATTGCACATTAATGTTGTAACCACATAAAAGCATTTGCATCTAGTAGAAACTAAACTTCCGACAAGCTTTTTACAACTAGATAATGCGATTTTCCATTTTACTTATGGTTTTGTTTAAGCTTATTTGTCATAAGCTCATTTTTTGACTTATCTTGAGATTTTTAACTTATATAAAGTTTAATGTTTGGCAAAAATCGATGTTGTTGTTGCTGGTGCTAAAAATAATTCACAATCTTTGTCATCCAAACAAAAATTATCTTTTAACTAAAAAGCTTATTTTTCAATAAAATAATTTTAAGTCTCCATAATCTCTCATGCCAAACATGCCTAACGTAATAAACTTTTATAAACACACGAAAAATGGAAAATCTTCAACTTGAATATAAAAGTTGAAATCAAATAAGGTTAATACTAGTTAACCGGGTAACCTTTGGGAGGTATCTTTGGAGATCTTTTAGGTTTGAGTCTCTCCATTGACCTATAGGGGCCCGAAAAAATAGAAGCAGGAGTGGGTTTATCCCCTAAAGAGAAAGATTCGATGCTTGCATACTGCCCAATTGAATGTGAGTGTGGGCTCGAATCACTAACTACTAACTCCCCGTTAAAAATAAATAAATAAATAAGGTTAATACTAGTCACTTCTAAGCCGTTAAGGTTTATTTATCTGTAACACATTAAACCCTGACACTGTGGTCTCTAGCAATGGCCAACAACACGATACTAAAACTCCCGCTAATCTCAACATTCTTAACAGCAAAAACTGCTCTTAAATCATCAGTTATTAGTTTATGTCACTGTACAACAACCATATCTGTTCCTCAACAACAAAAACAAAGAGAACCACAAATCAGAAGCCCTCAATTGGTTGCATTGGAATATGCTGATCTTAGTATCCCACATATTATCTCTGAGGTACCCAGATAATATAACTAATCTTTTTTACATAAATATTGCAACTTTAGGTTTATTCTGTAAAGGGTTAGTTTTTATTTGCCTTTACAATGTTAGGGGGTGTTTCTTTCGCCTTATATACCCGGCTTATGGCTTATTTGGTTTTGGCCTTATGCTTCATAAGCTTACTTTTTTTTGTGGCTTATTTTAAAACTTTTTCGGCTTATATAAGTTTAGTAGGTCATAATAAAGTTAAATAAGCCGAGAAGTTTCAAATAAGCCACGAAAAGTGAGCTTATGAAACATGAGCCCAAAACCAAATAAGCCATAAGCCGGCTATATAAGGCGAAATAAACACTCCCTTAATGGTATATGAGTTTAACAAAAGAAAGAATGTATATTTGTGTCCCTTGTTTATTGGAATTAGTTTTGGAATTGCAAATTTAGGTGTAATCTATAAAGGGTTAGTTTTTGTTTGCTCTAAAATGTTGATGAGTATGAATTGGATAATAGTTTAAAAGTAACTTTTAACACAAAAAAATAGATAAATTTGTGTTATTTGTGTGAAAATAGCAACTTTAGGTATAATCTGTGAAGGGTTAGTTTTGATTTGCTTTAAAATGTTTTACTGATGTATGAATTTGGTAATAACTAGGGGGTGTTTGGGTTTGCTTATTTGAAAAGGCTTCTGCTTATTGGCTTATCAGCTAGTATCTGTTTTTGAAAAAGACTGACTTGAATAAGCTGTTAAACATGATCTATTTGGGGTACTCAAAACAGCTTATTGCGTCCAGATAATACAATAAGCTAATAAGCTGCGTTCATAAGCTTTATGGAATAAGTTTTGAAATTTGAGTACAGATTGCAAAGTTCACTTTAATCTGTAAAGGTTTAGTTTTGATTTGCTTTGAAATGTTAATGATATATGAATTCGATAATAATTAAGGGGCTGTTTGGGTTAGCATATTTAAAATAGCTTCTACGCATAGGTTTATCAGTTGAAGAGTTAAATAAGCTTTTTTAGATAAGCTTATCAATCATGGCTTCTATAAAAAGCTTATTAATCATACACTATTTGGATACTCAAAACAGCTTATTGGACACAAATAGATAATACAATAAGATAAGAAGCTCCTACACTAAACTTACCCCAAAGACCTCCTTAGTTGAATGGATGGCCTATATTTGTTAGAAATGATATGTCAATATTACGAGATGATTTATTTTTGTTATTTTTGGTGGATTATCAGGAGGGTGCTGTTCGTGTGAGGCAGCATGTTAATCCGCTTAGCACTAAGTTATCGGTATATGTTTCCTATCCTAATTTAGTGTTTATGTTTCTAAAATTTGAAGATAATATCATATTCTCATGTTTGGGTGGAAATGATGCATTTAATAGCAGCTCATTTTTTCTGGCTTTTTATAATTTGATAGGTTCCTGTTGATCCGCCAAATTGGAATGATGTATTTGAAGACCCAAAGTTGCCTTTAGTGGTGGACATTGGAAGTGGTAATGATCATATCTTACTTTTGTTCCGTAACTTGATCAATCCCATGATTAATATGGCTTGCATTACAAAACAAATTTCGTTTTGATGAATGCATTATTATGTTGTTTTTTTCAATTAATGGATCGGCTTCAGAAAGACTTTTGGTGTGTTTATGGTCAAATTTCGATGTACTCAAAGGCCAAAGAAATGAAAATATCATCCTTTTATGACTATTGTATTCTCTTTAAAGTCTAAATGCAAGTCCATTTGTTTCAACTCTTTCAAACATGTCGATCTTACGCCTACCTCTCTTTGACATTAACCTCTTGGTCTAAGTCTACCCTTCCATGCTAGAAATGGAACCATCTCATGTTTGTGTTGATTCTAGTCTTCAACGAAAATGTCCTACTTGCACCATACTTTATTTTTGTGTGAATGTAAAGGATATGGTACAGTCAATGTTGGAAAACAAGATGTTTGAGGATTTGGGTGGCTAATGTGGTGGCTGGTAACATGATCTGTCTTGAATTCGTCAACAGTTTTTTCCTAGGACGTCACATAATACATGATCACGATCCTATGTATGAAAAGTGAGTGGAATAATTTTTGGTTTATCTAGGACGTCACATATTATATAGATCACGATTCAGGATTAGACATTTGGATGTTAACCGCCATGTGCCCATGCGTATTAAAGGATTCTCATCACCGTTGTTACTATGTGAACCTATTACTTGCATATGACATGCCCTAGAAGACTAGAACCCTTGTCTTAAAGTTGATTTACTGTTTGATTAAATAAGCTCTAATCACCCAACAATTTCATTAATCCAGGAAGTGGCAGATTTCTCATGTGGCTTGCTAAGAGAAATCCTGGTTCCAAAAACTATATGGGTCTCGAGATACGGGAAAAAGTATGGTAACTGTTTAATCGTATTTTTGAGTACCGAATATTGCTTTGATATTTGTAATGTTAAGATGCCATTTGGTTGTAGTTGGTCACACGTGCTAAAACATGGGCGAAGGAGCTGGCTCTTAGTAATATGTAAGTTTCCATCCATTCCGCTAGTTGACTAAAATAGCAACGATCTTTTACTCCACTAAATGTTATTGTGTAACATTTATATTTGACACCGATGCCCTGTACATGTAAAAACTATTACGCAGACATTTTCTGTTCGCAAATGCCTCGATATCTTTTAAGCAACTCCTTTCAACGTACCCTGGGCCTTTGATGTTGGTATCAATATCGGTGAGTGCATTTGTGTTTATAAACCTTTATGTAATTCAATTTATAACATATTAATTTGGTAATACTTTCCCAGACTGTTTAGTCAGTTTTTTGGTTTTGAAAATTTCTTGGACGTCTATGCAGTGTCCAGATCCTCATTTCAAAAAGAGGCACCATAAAAGAAGGATTGTGCAGAAGCCTCTTGTGGAAGCAATTGTGGATAGATTAATGCCCGGAGGACAGGTAACAAAGTCGAGTCCAAACTCTTTAGGATGCCTTTATGTTACCTCTTTCCAGTCAGTTGTCATTTAGTTTAGGGTGAGTCGGGTAGGTTGGGTGACTGGTCAAATTGGGTACGGCCGTATGGGACGACCAAAAAGCATTTTCCCCTGCGTTTACTTTTATTTTTTATTTTATTGTTATAATTAATTAGTGTCATTGTGTGTGAAGTATGATTTACAGAAATTGTCTTGTCACAGTATTAATCTAACAGTTGAATATAAAATTTTAGGAGGTTACTTGTCTGCATAAATTATTACATTATACACTGTGGGTGACTTTCAAGTTTCAACCCATTTGATCCATTTATTTTTTAGTAGTTTTTTTAAATAATTGATAACCCGAATCAACTTATTCATAAGTAACCGAGTCAAAATTTGCCACCTCCAATTGTAGTGGACAAGAGATGCTATGCCATCTTTTATGGAGGCAACTGGCAAGATTTGGCATTTGATTTTTGCCATATGTATGCATCAAGTTGCAATACTTTTTGTGAAAAGTGAGAACGAAGCATGATGTTGCTTAAATGTTTTGTGGTGATTTGACATGCATAACTGAGATGGAAATGTTCAAAACAGGTGTTCATACAGTCCGATGTGCTTGAAGTTGCTATTGACATGCGACAGTATTTTGATGAAGAATCACAGAAGCTTATCCATGTGGACAAGATCGACTCCAATATTCTCTGTGACGATGCAGGATGGTTACCACGTAACCCAATGGGGATCAGAACTGAAAGAGAGATCCATGCAGAATATGAAGGTGCAAAGATTTACAGAAGGATGTACCAAAAAAACTCGTAATCATTTCATGCCATTTAACTCCTACCTAGTTTTGGATGATCAAGCCTCTTGGTCTTCAAATCAGCACAAAATGGACCTCGAAAGTCATATAAGATCACAATTAGTCAAATGGTGTCCGAAAATTGAATAGTAAACCCACACAAAAACCCGCATGGCATTTGAAGTGTCACAGAATCGGTTATCTAAGAATGAGGAGTTGGGGGTTGAAATCGAAAGTTGAACAATGTCGGACATGTTCAACTCATTTGACCCATTTCAGTTTTTACTATTTTTTTCAAAATATTTGTTTTACCCTTTCAACACATTAAAGATCATTAATAAGTTCATAATCCAATGGTTGAAGCAGTCACCTTTAGTATTATTCATTTATGCAACACTTGCGATTATCGGGTTGAATTTGTGTTGTAGTATGTCATAATTTCAAGATGTTCATATGCTTCTGTCATTGTGCACGTTTTATCACATGGTGTCTACATAATAGTAGCAAATTTTCAGCACGTTCATAGCATAAACAAAAATGTTGCTTTGGACCTTAGGTATAGGGTCAACAGGAACATGTGAACTTATCATTTTCCATAAATATAGAATAAGGAAGATGAACAGTAAAACATATGACTAATTTTGTGTTTAAATTGACGTGACAGTAGTTTATTGCTCGTAAAAAAGTAAGTCCTTGCTGTTACCACTTATCGACAGGATGCTACCACATAGTTCTAAGTATACAATTAGACATACCAATTACTAACGTAGTCAATACACTCATAGAATAAATGCAAAGCCCATACCATATCAATCAATTTTTACAAGTGGGCGTATATATTCAAAAGCAAAGATGATAATGTATACCGTCTAAACTTTCTTTGCAAAAAGAGATCAAATCGAATGTATCTTCATAAATTTCAATATAAATATAGAATGATGGTCACAAGACATCAATAATGAAGCATCTAATTCTCTAAAATATCTCACATACTAAAACTTTATAAGCCAAAGAGAAATGGGTCAATGTGAAAGTTTCATTGAAACTTTTCTATTGTCAAAAGCAAGGTTCTAAAAGGCGCAGTATGGTGGCGCTAAGGTGCTGATAAGACGCGAAGTGTGACCTCCACATTACACAATAGACAAATGCATCGGCTCTAGGCGTGGCGTGAGAGACATGAAAAAGAGCACTAAGGTGCGAGGCGTGGCACATTTTTTGAATTTAACTCCGATGAAAAATGCTTTTTTGAAAGAAATGAAGAAGTTTACATGCAAGGATAGTTTCTTGACTTAATTCGTTATGTATAACACTTTTTATAAACTCGATATATATAAAATATGATATAATATATAAATCTATAAATATATCCATATTTTATGCCGCTTTGAGTCACGCCTTAGAAAACGCTATGGCTTCGTCATAGCTTCTAAGGCATGAGACTTGACCATGCCACCATGCTATGCCTAACGCTATTTATAACCTCGGTCAAAAGACTAAATTTATAATTTAAAACTAATTTTGAAATAAATTAGAGTTTAAGCTACACAATAAATGTGCATTTTCTCAAATAGTGTACGTGTATCTAAAACTCGTTTAGTACTTGAATCTGTTAAGTATTTCGTACTAATACACTATCTTTGTTAAATGTAAATAGGCATGTATTTTTTTCAAATCTTCTGTTATGATATGTGTTCGCGGATACAAAATAGGCACCTTAATTTAAATAACAAGTTCAGGTATCATGACGAGTAACATTCAGGTTACACATGCCATAACAATTTTGAAAAAGTATTGTATATGTAGATGAAACCAATTATATTAGAAGAAGATTGATTTATTTCTTTTCTTTTTCTTTGTTAAATTTGGGCCGGAAGTGGCTAGTTTTCGTTATTAGTTAAAGTTTTATACTTTTATTTATTATTATTATTATTATTATTATTATTATTATTATTATTATTATTATTATTATTATTATTATTATTATTATTATTATTATCATTTTTCTGATTTATTATTTGTAACAACTTTTTATGTTTTATAAAAAATGTTATTTGTATTAAAAGGAGTATTTTGAAGGTGTTGTGTTATGGTGATATGACATCCCGCCAAGACCAAATGAATAGCAAATACTCTTCATGATACCTTATGCTCTAATTATAATTTTATCGAAGGTCAATAATTTAAACTAATTTTTAAGAAAATAACCAGAAAATAGTCATCTTACATCATTCACTCTGTGCAATGAGACTTCTGTTTCAAACTGCTAGTTTATGGTACGATATTAGAGGGGAAGGTGCAGTTACTCGTAGCATACTCGCCGTTCCTATGTGGCATGTTTTTTTGCTCGCCGTTGCTCGTTGCTACACCAGCTGACCCTCGCTGTTTGGCACCTCTCCGTCTGCACGGCGAGGGAAGAACTTGTACCTTGTTGCAGCTTTTGTATTATTTAAACGTTATATAACGTTTTAAAATTATAACGTTACATTTTTTTTTTTTTTTTTTTTTTTTTTTTTTTTTTTTTTTTTTTTTTTTTTTTTTTTTTTTTTTTTTTTTTTTTTTTTTTTTTTTTTTTTTTTTACCTAACTTATTTTAGACTATAAATAACACACATATTTTACACATTTCCATCAAACTTATTACACAATTTCAAACACTTACACATATTTTAGCAAGCTCTTCCGTATTTGCTGATGTTCATGAAACTTAATACAAATCGACTATTAAGAAAAAAAAAAAAAAATAGACATGAATTTTGCTTTTGATTTGAGAATTACATATACCACATGGAGTCATGGACCAACGATGCAATATACTCTTATTTAAATCGTTGTCCCTTTTATCAATCATACATACAAAAGGTAGCAATGTAGCATAGATATTTTTTGTAAGATAAACAAAATTTAGAAAAATAAAATAAAAATATTACTTTTGAAATAGGGGTCATGTTTATTACGGAGTGGGTTAATTCTTTCAAAACGTACCATACTTGCCCAAAAAATCAGTTTTGAGTATCGACCTTTTTTTTTTCCTCATTGGTGTACTAAACTTCAAAATTTTGGCCTCTTTTACGCACTTTGGGACGATTTTGCCCCTCAAATCTTTGAAAATTCAGGGGCAAAAATGTCATAAAATTGTACGAAAATGCGTAAAAGAGGCAAAAAATGCAAGTTTAGTACCCCAATAAGGAAAAAAAAAAGGTCGATACTCAAAAGTGATTTTTTGGGCAAGTATGGTACGTTTTGGCATAATTAACCCTTAGGGAGTACATAAATAGATATAAGTTGATGGGGTCACGTTACGCGTGATTTGTTCATTCATAAATCTTATAAATATAAATACGCAGATTCATTCATTCATCCATCCCCAATTAGTCAATTCTCCCAAACAAAATCATCGTCGTCAAATCTGTAAGCACCAATAATCCATTACGATCTGTACGTTTTTATTACTTTTTGTTTATCTACCATATATATATATTAATTTGTGTTTCAAATTTCATACGATGATCAGATGACCAAATCTTATCTATAGATTAGATCTTTTTTTAATATGATGAATAATGTTGTTATATGTTTTGTTATCAATCATGCATGTTTAATGATCATATATATGTTTTTGTATCTTAGAAGCCAAATTAAAACATAAGAACATTTTACAATGAACTCACGTGGTTCTCAAGAAACTACTTTTTTCCTCTTATGTCTGCAAGCGCTCGTATACGTTAGTGTTATCACTGCGGCTAAAAAGGGGTTTAGTATTGTTGATGTGTCAACATTTTTTAACTCGCTTTCTTTTACGAGTGGTTTGTTTTCGTGACTAATTGCTAAAAGGATCTACATTTTTTGACTGTTTTATAAAAGTGTTATGTGTGATGATGCATATCATGGTCATATTAAAGTAGTTATTGTTCTAGCATGTACGGAATATAGTTGTGACTAAATATGAGATTGGGTACTAATCTCAACCTGTTTGATTGTAATCTTTGATTTTGATATTGATTGCAAACTTTTTAATTGGTCGAGTTTGAGCAAGTTGGTATTAACCGAGTCTTGTTTACAAGTGGTTTTGTGCTCACGACTAACTGTGTATAGGATACACAGATTTCGGCTAGTTGAAAGAACTGTTACGTCAATGATATATTATCATGGTCGATCATGTTAAAGTAGATGTTCTTATGTTTAGGAGTTTAGTGTCTAAAAATCACGTGCTTGAAATAATGTTTTATGATGTATCATCTGTTCTAAATTAACCTTTTTTCTAAACTTTGATTGCAGAATACAAATTTGAAAGAAGATGGGTGGAGACGGGAATCCTAATCCGAATCCTAATGAACAGGACAAAGGGTTGTTTGGTAATCTTGCTGGATATGCTGGTGGACACTACCCTCCACAACATGGTGGTGGATACCCACCTCAAGGAGCATACCCACCGGCTGGTTACGCTCCACCCGGTGGATATCCTCCATCAGGTTATCCTCCCGCTGGCGGTGCATACCCCCCAGCTGGTGGTGGCTACCCTCCACAGGGATATCCCCCTGCTGGCTATCCCGGTGCTTCACATAGTTCAGGAGGTTAGTTCCCATCGTCAATATTAACATCACTAATACTTCATTGTAGTTATATTTCACGCACTCTTTGCTATATTAGTTGTAAATTCGCTTGTAGGTGGATACTAATTAAGACGTATTTGACTTAAATCAGATGTTTCTAAAACCAAATAAACTATGTTTTGTTCCCATATGGATAAACCCGTGGGAATTTGTGGCCATGTTTAAAACAGGTGTGTTGTATGCCTTATTTGGAGGTGTTTGGATGTATTTTTCGAACTGAGCGTATTATTCAAGAATCTAGTGTTTGATGTGTTTCTACTCAATAATCACTTTTAATGACGATATAAAATTGTGATTCATTAAGGAAAGACTAAATCTTAGTAAACCGAGACTGTATAAGCAATCTTACTGTGCCCGTTGTTATTCGTTTTATTCCTAAATAATCATATGACCATAAGCAATAGTAGGTAAACCAAACACTGCAAACTGGTAAGGTAAGTTCGTAGGTTATCACTGTGAAAAATGCACATTCAAACACTCCCTTAATAAAAGAAAGATTCAGATGATGATTATTTGGTTCCTGTGTTGCTACTTAAACTATGAAAAACTGATCATGAGAAAATCTCTAGGACATGGACCTGGTATGGGAACAATGCTAGCTGGTGGTGCAGCAGCTGCAGCCGCTGCATATGGAGTTCACCATATGACATCATCTCATGGCCATGGAGGCCACCAGGTATCTCATGGAGCTCATAACATGATGGGTCCAACGGGACACTATGGTGGTGGCCATTATAAGCATGGCAAGCACGGTGGTGGTAAGTTCAAGCACGGGAAGCATAAGAAACATGGAAAGTTTGGCAAGCACAAGGGCAAGCACTCTGGATACAAGAAATGGAAGTAATTTATATATCAGGTTCCTAAATTCAAGGGCTGCGCTATGCTTGGATGATACTGACGGCTTTTGCTCTTGCCTGCAATATTATATAAAGGATTTGACTTGCTATGAATTGTTTGAAGAATTGAAGTGTGAAATTTTAAAAGCATCTAGAATAAAAACTTATAATTGTGCTTCTTAATTACTGTTCTTGGTGACAAATGTTGATTAAACAAATGCAGGAATCCAGAATACCCATTATGACCAGATTGAAAATTGGAATTTAGTTATATTAGAGGTGGTACAATGCGTCGGTCAAAAATGGGGTTTGGGTACAAACAGGTAATTTCTATATGGTGGGTAGGATCATGTTGACCCGAAACAAATGTGACTATAATGATTTCGAAGATTGTATTGCATTAAGTATGCTTAAAAATTATGCTTTAAAGTATAGACGGATTTTTACGCGTTTGACCCATTTTACCCGCTAGAGGTAGAACACAAGCTGAATCGAGTTACTATTAAAAAATAAATTGGCCGAAGTGTCACCTCTAATACACTTATGGGGATTATCAAGTCCTTTAAGTGATGCTATTAATGGGTCAAGTTATTAGTAAAATATATCTGAACTTTAAAAAAATAAAAAATACCTGAGACCTCAAAAATGATTATGCATTAGCTAGGTAGATTATGTTTCTTAATCGTTTAAACTGATCAGTGAGACTTTAAGTTGCAATAATCTGATAATTGGTTTTGAAATACACATACAATTATACAAATACCCTTTAATCCTGAGTCAGTGAATCAATCCTGAGTAATGGTTAAACCGCGGCGATAGCATTATGTTTTTCTCTAATTCTTTAAAAGATGATACAAAAACTTATGCAGAAGTTCATCCGGTGAGACTTAATGCTTCGACACCCTGTCCTTCGTTGCTAAGTCAGTGTAAAGTCACTTATAGCGTACATGCAAAAGCCATGTTAGTGAATCCTTGGATCATTTAGCTAATAATTTTTTAACATGATGAGCATCAATAATACAGGTAAGGTTAACGTTTTAACGGACCTATAGCGACGACATCATTCGTCGCTATAAGTGCCCCGTCGCGAGAATTCCAAATTGGCGTAGTGATTAACCTTTTAAATTAATAACTAAACTAGAAAAGCACCTATTACTTGCTTTTTAGTCATCGGTTCTTATGCTTTCATTCGAAAAGATATAGAACTTGACCTGTTATTCTTTTGTGTGTATCAAACTATTTCTTTTACTATTAAATGTATAAATTTTTAATATATTTACTGCCATTACAGGTAAAGTTTGATATATTTGTGTGGATAATTATTTGAAAATGTATCAAACTTTAACAATAATAATACACAAAATAAGTTATATTAAAAGTTTATACATTCAATTATTGAATAGGAAAAAAAATAGTTTGATACACACTAAAGATTAATGGGTCAAGTTTGATGCATTTTCAAACCATTATCCCTTCTTAAAACTTGGATTTTTAGAATTTGAACCAGATCAGTTTTCTTGTCTGAGTAAAGTGTCACAGGTAGGTTACTTTACATTAAAGAGTCCCGTACTTTCAGGTAACACAGTAAAATGTACATAGTTACTTTAAGATCATTGTCCGGTCATGGTGCTAATGTGTTGAGCTTTAAATGTTGTTGTAAAGCTTTTGCCGTATTACAACTGTGTATGTATAGAATCTCTGTGGTGCTAAAGCGTGGAACTTATTTTACGCGCTTGATCATCTTGGAGAACATATTCTTACATCATGCTGTTCTTATTCTAACAATTAAAGCATGATCATATTCCTTCCCAATACTAAAAGTTGAAACGTATGTGTGGTAGAATACGTACTGTATTTTTGTTGCTTTCTTTTTTAGGTATGTTCGTCGTTTAGTTGACGATTCTTTCTACAATCGTCACATATTATTCTGCTATTCGTATTCTTCCTCCGTAGAAATTTATACCAGAATATCTGGCTGTGTAACATCTAGAACGAAAATATCAAATTACAATATCTAACCACGTTAATGTATTATTAGAACCTGTTTTTGTATTTCATGTCACAACTAAACTGCACGTACAGCTTTAAGCAAAAAAGACAGGTTCAGACACTATATCTTGTAGCTCGATTGTTACATCCCAATCCTGATAATTCCATATGAAAATTTGATTGACTGTACAACAATTTTGATTATAAGGCTATTAGATGCAAAACGTGCCCAAAATAATAAGACGATCACAATCACTTTGTTACACTTACTGCACAACTGATTATTTGACACTCAGTCATTAAATTATCAAAATTACTTTTTCACAACACGCAAATACTAGAAAATGAAACACAGAGATTATTAGATTCAAATTGCAATGTCAAAGAACCCTTACAATCCCTTAATTTGTAACGAAACTCATTCGACACGCTTTTTCAATTAGCTGGATATACATTGACGCATGTTTATTCTCCATCAACATACTGCCCATCTAATTAACGCGTGAATAAAATAAAAGGAGGATTCCCACCTTCCTATATATAACACTCACCCCTTAAATAAGTTTATTGCAAGTTGGATCAGAGCTTAAGAACCTACAACTGTGAAATCAACAAATATTACTTAATTTGGTTAGTTTTCACCATATTTCTTCTCACTTTTTAGTCTAGTTTTAACATATTTTGCTTAGTTGTGTTTCTGTATGTGTGATATTGATTAAGTTCAAAAAAGGGTAAAACACTTGCTAAACGACATGTCAAACAATAAGAGTATTTGATCATCAATCGTTATTTTGTGTGAAAGCAAATATTATGCGTTTCTAAAGAAGGCCGTGATTAAAAGAGCAATTTTGGCGGTCACTAAGTAATGTATCCGATATATACTATGTTTTCAGGGTGAAGAGATATGGCACATAACGGGGACAAAGGACTCTACTCTCATCATGGTGGATATGGAGCGTACCCTCCCCAAGGGTATGCTTACCCTCCGGGAGGATACCCTCAATCCGGTTATGCTCAATATGGTGGATATCCTCCACAAGGCTATCCGGTTTCATCAGGTTATTATCATTCCTGTTAGCTCCACCCAAAACTTTAGCATATATATAACTAGAAGTATCATTGCTAATTAACTTATGGATCCTTTTTCTTTATTAATCCTCAACAGGATATGGAGGCCATGGAGGGCATGCTGGTATGGGATTGTTAGCTGGTGGTGCAGCAGCACTTGGTGCTGCTGCATATGGAGCTCATAATTTGCCTCATGGCTACGGATCCCATGGTTATGGATCTCATGGTTATGGATCCCATGGTTATGGATCCCATGGTCTTGTATCCCATGGCTATGGAGGCTATGGGCACCACCATGGTAAGTTCAAGCATGGAAAGTTTGGAAAGCATGGAAAATTTGGCAAGCATGGAGGCAAGTATGGAAAACACAAGATGTGGAAATAAGTGTCATTTATTGTTTGTACTATAGAGTTTGTGCACCGTGTTTTAGCCAAGTATTGGTTATTGTGATGTGGTTTCTTTATACAGTTGGTTTGTAACTAGAACTCTTTAAAGATATATAGTTTGATTTGGCAATAATAAACGAAGTAAGAGGTCGATCTTTGCTAGAACCTTTATGATTTGCCTTTTTATGATAATAAAAAGGAGTAAAACTTGAGTTAGACTGAATCAGCTTCTTTACTTTTTGATCCAACAATTAAGAGTTGTTTTCCCTTACTGCTCATATAAATCTTTCAATTCTTAGCAACTTATACACTTTGTAGTCTCCTTTAATCGTTATGACTGATCATTATTTAGTAGCCACTTCTACACTTTTTTTGGGTAAAAGGTTTTTACATCCGGTGAATATATTACTCCAAAAAACGTTTAAGTACATAGGATGCAGGTGAATCCCGCATCCCAGGCCGTTACATAAGCGGTAAAGCTAACATAACAACAAACTACCATTCATATAAAAAGCAAATAAACAACTACCCACTAGAATACATTTGACTCGAGACCAAATATAAACTAACGTCTACATTTACTAGGAAGACTTATATCAAATGCATCACAGAATGCAAGTTGGTCTTTAGTTAAATCTTCACCTTCATAATCATCATATGGGTCATCATCATAGCTCTCCTTCCAACGTTCTTATAAGCTTGACTTCCCACTTCCACCTCCTCCTTTTTCCCATTTCCACTACCACCTTTCGGATGTTTGGAAGCCATAAAGTTTGCAGTTTCGTCATACAGATCCTCTACGTCACTCTCGCTATCTTCCAACAGTTGTTGCAATCGACTTACCATTCTTATTTACATTACTACTAGTAGTAACTAGTCGATCAGCCCTTGAATCCACATTAGGGATAATAGTCACCTGACAATTTGCCTTTTTCGGATTACCCCCATTACCATCTAACACTTCATCATTATTATCTAAATTAAGAGCCTCAAATGGATTCGTTGTAACTATCTTATCCCTAGTAACTTTAGAAATCTTCTTCGTACCACTCGTACTAGCCTCATTCTTCTTCAACACATGTCTAAACTCTAAACACTTGTTTAGTTTTTTTAGCAAATTGGAATTTGGAACTAGTATTAATGCCACGAAATACCTTCCTAGGAGCTTGCTGAAATCCGTCATTGGACTTCATACTTATTTCTTCAAATAAGCAATAACGTAATAATGTGTTTAGGACATACATTATCATCATGTCCAAACACCATACAACTTACACACCTAGACTGTTTCCACTCGTATTCTACTCTAACAGTATGCAAAACATCCCCATTACCCTCCAAACTAGGAATAACAATAACCATGGTCTCTTTTCAAC
This sequence comes from Artemisia annua, assembly GCA_014162995.1. NCBI lineage: Eukaryota > Viridiplantae > Streptophyta > Magnoliopsida > Asterales > Asteraceae > Artemisia > Artemisia annua. The sequence continues at coordinate 61,947 of LBNU01011011.1, forward strand.
GCCGATCAGCCCTAATATCAATCAATGCATGCGCGTAGGTGAATCGACCCCATGGTTGCATTCACATAGAGCTAAGTGTACGAATCAAGCATAATAGGAGTACCTAATCTAGTAGCCATAGCACTCAATCCTTCTTCGGTAAAAGAAGCAATAGTAATATCATGGATCTTAAGGTAGACCGGAATAGAGCACAAATCTTCTTTTAATAAGCTAGCATTTGGTGTCCACTTCTTCAAAACAATAGGAATGGAGCGTATAAACCAAGGTCCATTATATAGAACTCCATTCATTCGTCAACCGATGAAAGCTTAAAGAAGAACAAGCCCTTGGCATTCATCATGGCGTGAACAAAGCCAATAAATCTTCCATGCACTCATAACATAGTTCTCGAAAACCGGGAATGCAACTCTCTTGCCAATAAAGTATCCCAAACAAGCTGTTATCAAACCTCACATTAACTTCCAAAATAGAAGATATGGGAATTTGGACGGCCTTATCATTTGACGGTTTACTAGTATCACGAGGCCTAAAATTCATCTTTCGAGGAGTAGACGCAGCCACAACCAAACTAGCAAATGATACCGGGGGAGATTGAACCGGCTCATCTACCCCTGTTACCACTTTGTCATCCTCAAATCACCCGAGGTGTTCCAGTGTTAAACACCTTCTTTTCAGTCCCAACATCGTCTTTTTCCACAAAAGATACATGATGTAGGTGCGTTTAATCGCACTCACACCTGGGCTGCTCCCATTCGTTTCATCCCCACTAGTAGACAGAGACTCGTCTAAATTAGACCTGAAAGAGGACTCCATCAGCCCCAATAGTTTTCCCATCCACCATCCGAACAGTTTTGGCTTGCGACTTCGCACCAGAAGGTTTTAAAGGTTCCCCATCATCTTCTAATAACACGAGTTTACCTTCAAGCATTTGATGTTCAAAATTACAAATCTTTGCAGCTAAAGAACTCGTGTCCCTCTCATTCGCAATACCCTTTTTCCCATCTCTCAGCTTCACCCCCATCATACCACACCAAAATCAGACTCTTACGACCCCCAAAACAGCCACCAGATCAAACACGAAACAACAAGTGATACCAGTTAACCCACGAGATCCAATGTGCAGCATATACGAACAGCGGACTCAGCAGCAATATAAAACCCCACTCGACTCAAGAAACTGCTAAGATTAGATAAAGAGACCTAACTGAGTGTTAGGGTTTAAACTTATACTTGAATAGATAGCAGCAAACCGAGAAATTTTAATAGTAACTAAAAATTAGATCAGCAGTTACATGATAAGCCCCTAAAGTGATTATAAAAAAAAACAAAAAAAAAAAAAAAAAAAAAAAAAAAACAAAAAAAAAAAAAAAAAAAAAAAACCCCTAGTACAATTATAGAAAACCCTAACCAAGCTTTTGAAGAAAAACGTAATGGAATAAAATACTTAACCGTAAACAAGAAGATACTAATTATGCCAGCCAAAAAGAAAGAATATATTATTTGCCGGTGGTATAATCCTTACTCAAAAAAAAAAAAAAAAAAAAAAGTTCATTTTAAAAAATAATTTAAGTAGTCCCGGAGGGGCTCGAACCCACGACCTTCGGCTCATAAGACCAACGCTCTAACCAACTGAGCTACGGGACTTGGTTGATATTAAAATATAAAATATTAAAATATTAAATATAATCTACTGAGCTAGACTTTGTCAACCACACGAGTAAAACAAAGTAATGCTGGACTTATTTTTGAGATTTATGTTTCAGTTGGAACTTTAACCAGCAGATTTATCAATTCTATATGTTTGCAAAATGGCTTGGAACAATAGTAAAACAAAGTATGAAAGACAAGATTTCTTGTTATATATAACTATCTTTTCCCTGGCTTTATTCTACCAAAATCTATGAGATCATAAGCAGTGCCGTAGCTAAGTTAGCGGAGGCCATGTGCAAAAAATTTCATGATGCTTAAACATGTCGATACATATTTATTGTAACCATCTAAATTTAAATTTTAATGAGTTCTTCATCACTCTCAACCACTTTAAGAGGAGTTTAACAAATATTTAGAACATAATTTCATTTCTCGTTAACATTTTGAAATTGGATGTAAATTTTGAGGCCATAAAATATATTAAGAGATATATATTTTGAGACCTTTAAAATTTTGAGGCCCTGTGCGGTAGCACACCTCGCACACCCTCGAATACGGCTCTGATCATAAGAAATTCATGAAACTTTTCAAGAAAGAAAAATATATGTTGCAAAAGCTATGAGATTAAAAGAAATAAAATATATGTAAAAGAACTTATTAGCATGACTAAACTTGTACATAAACTTATGTATAAAACTACATGTAAATCATTGGTGTTAAGCAGCGGGCCTACTATGTCACAAACCAATCAACTAAGGACATGCATATTTAGGCATACATTTAGTCATGCCAAGAGCCCAAGAGTAAACGTATTTTTAGGTCTAATGGGGTAAAACTTTATTATGATCATGGAAATTGTCTAAAAAATGGTTTAGATCGGCGAGAAAACACTGACTCAATGCACTTCTTTTGAGTTCCTACTACATGTGTTTCTTGTTAAATGACATGCCTCTTGTTTCATTTTCACTCATTGTAGTAATTAGTTGGCATTGATGCCTCTAAACAGAGCATTAAGAACCAACGGGTTTTTGGCATAGTATTATACTATGTGAATATGAGTATTTCCTAGTTAAGAGGATGTTAGCTCAAGTCCCGGCTCAAAACATGAATACAGTTTGTATAAATTAATGAGTTTCTAAGTTTAGCTTTCTAACATTAGGGTATAACTCTCAACTCTTAATCGAGTTGTGCCATCCTGCTTCCTAATCGACACATTAAGAAAAACAGAGTTTTGTTGAGAGACACAAGATAGCCGCGCGTATTCTTAAACAATCTTCAGCAACACTGTTATGAGTTGGGCCAAAAAAATGCTAGTCACTAAACAAGAAACAGGAGAAAGGCCGACGAAACATTCCCGGCGACATATGTTCGAGCGGGTATAGCCACCGCCCCTACAGAAAACGACAAAAAACACGCTTGACGCGAGCCAGTCCCCGTTGAAGTTTTTTGGGCCACATGATCCCGTCGACATGTCGACGGGAGTATAACCAAATATTTACCTCTTCAAAATAATTGAAACGAAAATTTGGCGCGAAAATTTCCCGCTCATGTATATTCCCGTCGACATTTCGAACGGACATTTAATTAATTAACGAAAAAACGTGGATAGCGTGTAATTAGCAATAATGATTTTTGTTTTTAACGTCTCCCCCTGTTCGACATTGTCGACGCGCGCGGACACCATAAATCCATAATACATAAATGCCCTTTATTTTAGTGGCGAACGTACCCTACAGGCGGTGAATTTTCCCCGCGTTGTTATCCCGTCGACAATGTCGACGGATTATCTTCCTACAAATTCACCTACATATCCCCCCTAAGCCTCCACCACAAAGTTCATTCCCGAATACCATTCCAACCTATATCACCCACTTCTCCCCCCCCACTCATCAAAAAATTTTCACGTTCTCATATCACACATATATCTTGATCTCTCCACAATTAAGTTGATCGTCAATTCTTAACAAGACCACACAACATGACTTGGGGCGCTTCACCACGCTGAAGAGCATATCCCGGCAAAAATCTGTCACATCGAGATCCTCTTTAATTATGTGGAGATACATTGGGGTCCTGGCAAAGTTTTAGAGGAATGATCTTTTTAGGGACGTTAATCCGTGGATGAGAGACAGGATTATCGAATTGGTGGTAAGGAAACCAGTCCGGTACAAAGAGTTCATGGAACGAGGTAGATGCTGCTGAAGCTCAAAGCTGCTGCTGAATCTCCAAGGCTGCCTAACTGAAGCTCAAACTCTGCTGTTGGAGGTAACGATGAACTGAAAGCAACGTTTCACGTCCACCCCCGGAACTTGATAATCTGGAAACTAAGGAAATCGCAAATGTAAGCTACAATTTTGGGCG
>LBNU01011013.1:17698-39670 GCA_014162995.1 Artemisia annua
TTTTTTTTTTTTTTTTTTTTTTTTTTTTTTTTTTTTTTTTTTACCTTTATATGTATTGACAAAATCATTTGTTGCTTGACTTGCTTCTTTTGAAGAATGGAATTTTTAGAACACAATATGCAAAGGGCTAACTTTCCTGCTTGGTAGGTTCTATTGTAACAAAATGTAAGTAACTAATAACTCAATGTAGATAAAGTGCTTTTAACAAACATAAATTAATAAAGTTAAACCACATAGATTGACGTAACTTGCAACGTTACTTGCTAAGTTAATAAAGTTGCCAATGTTACTAACTAATACTATTACGAACATGACGTTGGAAAGACGCTCACACATGCAAATCGAGGCAACCAAATTTTGTTTAGTCACCGATATACAACCATGTCAATAGAAACACAGTTCTTCATAAAGGATTACCTAACTTTGCAAATACAATTTTTCGAAAGAAAATTATTCACCGCCAAGCATTGTCGAAACTAGACATTGCTGCCGCTAGACGCGAGTACTCGGCTAGCATCTATAAACAACTATACAATTTAAGCGTCAAGTGGTGCTCAGAATACTATTATTTGATCATGAAATGACTTGCCTGAATTGAACTAACACAGTTTCACTTGAATTACGTTACTAGCTAGTGAAATTGGGTTTTCAATCGTCCCTATTGTTTTGATTATAATAAGTCGGTTGTAAAATCGATTGTTCTTATTATTAGGGATTTAACCGCCTTTGGGGGTTTGTAAATCGATCTTCTAATGCTATATGTTTATAGTCGGTTTCTAACTGGCTTTGATCTATTTAAGAATCGATTTATCTTCTCGCTGCTCGTAGTATTCGATTCTCTTTTTAGGGTTTCGATTTTTGGTGGGCAGTTGGGGTTTTGATTTTTGGTGGATTTGTTCTTAACGATTATGAAACCTAACTGGTTTTTACATTCGATGGGTTATGGCGCTTTATGGCTTAATGGAACCCTATTTTTAAGGGTTTCGTTCATTATTCTGCTGGACGTATACCTCTTTAGGGTATTGAATTGATGCTGGTATGTTCGTACGCTGTTCGTATGAAGGCTTTATTGATCGTTTGAGGTTCTTATCAAGAGGTTTGTGCATGAACGTGGTTTTTGGAGAGATAGAAGTTAAGTTTGTAGGGATCTTATTCAAAAACCCTATTATTGGTTTGATTGATCCTACTGCTATTGCGTATCATGTTGTGGATCGTTTATGGTTAAGTTAGGGTTTAGTCCCTATTATTGGTTCGACTTATGGATTTTTGTTGGTGTTGATGTTGATCAAAGTACGATTATGTTAGGTTATTCCTGGCAAATGGATCGTTTTCACACACCTGCTGTCTTGTTATGTTTGTCGATGGAAGTTAGGGTCGTAACCCTATTATTGGTGCGTCTATTCATCTGGACTAGTTCTTGCATGACAATTGAAGATGGATATTTGCTGTGATTATGATTCTGCCATAATGTTACGTGGGGCTTTGTTGGAGCTTCTTTCGAGTTCTGGAAGTTTGGACTACTATGACGATTTGAAGACTCAAGTATTTTTACTTGAATAGCATTTATTTTTTCTCTTTATAGTCGTTGTAGTTTTTGTTCAATTATTAGTTATAAGGGTGGTTTGTCACTCTTATATTATAAGTTATAGGAATGATGTTTCATTCTTATATGTGAGTCTGTAAGTGTCCTAAGGGACTGAGATGAGGGAAGTCACCATCATCCTTTGTACTTCAATGTTTTTTTGGTGTAATGCATTTTACCAGGGTGAAAAATCCCTTTTACCCAAAAAAAAAAAAAAAAAAAAAAAAAAAAAAAAAAAAAAAAGTTTAGCATGTCTTGTGGCTGGTGAAGTTTTGATTCCGATTTCAACAAGTGCTTAAGATCACATTTTATTTTATAATTGACCCCATTGTCGAATGAAAACATGCTTTCACTCTCGTACAAGCACTTTTAAATGTTAATAGGTACATACGGAACATGTAAACTTTTGTGTGTAGTTTGTAGATACCGAGTAATGTGGCTGCCGCGCGTTGCGGCAGAGCCGGTTTAAGTTTGACATTTGTTCCGAACAATTTTTAGTATAAACTAATAAGATCGATACACTATTTTGTCTAACAGATTTGTTGAAGTATGTTTTTTAATGTTTATGTTTCATTTAATGCTCATCAATACTTTAAAGCATTAATATAATGTTAGCGGAAAATGTTGACATATAACACATTGCCTCAATTGATAAGAAAAATTTAAGAATTATTTATACCTTTGGAATTAGAACTTTGTATCTTTTGAATTGGTACCTTTTGAATTAGAATTTTGGGTTTGGTACATTTAAATTTGGTTTTGTAATTTGTTTGGTAACTTTGAATAAAGCTTCCGCTTAGTTTGTCAATTTTTGTTTTTGTTTCGTCATTATCACTGTTTAGAAGTCATGTGCACAATGGTTTTGGTTTGCACAATTTTTTGTGTTTATTTTTTGATGTGCATGTTTAATCTGCCAAAACCCTACAAAATCAAACAACAAAATCATCCAAACCCGTATCTTGATAACAATTTACATATCATACATAAACATTTATTAAACAATTGCTATGTTAACGTGTATATGTCTTTTTATGACATTTTACACTTTATAACTACGGCTATAACTTTGTTACTAAACAATTTTATCAAATAAAGAGCTAGCTACTGCTTCGCTACATTTCACCGAACATTAACAATATATCATCTTCAAAACCTCTGTCACCTCAGGAAACCGTGAAAAATCAAAAGTCTGACTTTTAACTGTAGATTCTTGCAGATACCTCAAACATCTACAAAAACACGTCGCCACTCTCCAATCTTTCAAAACAACCGTTGACTCTAGGGTCTAATTACAATTTCATGAAAGTAGCATGACTGATAAAAAACATACATCACACACAATTAAATTTAGTTTCTTCAAGCACTCGAAACACAAAAGTTATTAGATAGTATAAAATTCTGTTATATTTGATCATAATATCAACAAAAATGTATAGATAAACATATACATATTTGATTTGTATTCTTTTTATGTTAAAAAAAAATAATAATAAAAAATTATCCCATCTCTTTTCTTACACTTTTGTGTACATGACATAAATTCTGAAATTCGGCCATAAAATGAAAACCCGGTTAAAAAGTCTAGGGCCCAATTTAGAAATCCACAAAAGTACAAGGACTTATGAATAAAAAAAAAGTCCCCACACGTGCACTGAATAAATAAATACAGTTTCTCCACACATACACACACAAAGTTAGTTAGACGGTTAATAAAACCGTTAAACTTGAAACACAGAAGAGCGAGTGATTGTGATCATATAGTTCGTTTACGTCAAAATGATGCGTAGTAATGTGTACGGTTTACGCGATAGAGAAGCTTATAAAACTGGTGATACGGAAGGTTTACTTGAAGCTGCTGCAATGTCCGGTCTCGTCGGCCTTCTTCGTCAGATCGGTGATTTAGCACAGTCAGTGTTTCTTTTATATCATTTTCGTAACTTTGTGTTTTCTAGTTATATTGTGGTTGCTGCTTCATTATTTTTAAAAATTATAGTATATATTTATATGCATGCTAGCTATAGTTTGTGTAGATATTGACTGATGATTGTAATTTAGGTTTGCGAGTTTTTGTATCTAATTTTATGATGATAATGTCGTAAAACAGATTAAATAGAATTTTAGGAGGTGTAATTTAATTTTATGATGATTTTGTGCGTGCGTTGTGGATAGATATTGAAACCAAACGGATTAATTAGCTCTTCTGTTTGGTTATAGGAGGTGTTAATTGTATCAAGTGTTTGGGTGAGAGAGGTCTGTCCTGTTTTTTTAGTATCGGTTGTAAGACTTGGAGAAGCTACTAAGAAATTGTAGACAACTGATTATGTGAATCTATATCTTGCGGTTACAGGCGTATTATTGGGGAATTTGGTTGTAAGACTTGGAGGTGTTATGTTTCAAAATGCACATCAGAACAACCAATGATTTCTCAACTTTAGGATTTTATGGTTACAGGCGTATTATCGGGGAATTTGGTTCAAGACATCAAAACGATAGCTCTTTTTAGTTTTAAGAAATCTAGACAAGTTTATTTTAATGCAGTAATGATTGATAATAAGTTAGCATGTTGTGTTTGGATTCAATGTTTGTAAGGAAATGAGAATCATATCATGGGGGAATAAGTTTGGTGAGTGGAATGCTGTTCCAGTATAGTAGTGCATTTTGGTATGACTTAGATTTGGGATAATTTAGCTGATGCTTGTATCTTACTTAACTTAATTACTAGTATTTGGGTTATGATTGGTTGGTGGACCAAGGTGGAATTAATTAGTTTCATTTTGCAACTTTTAGGCTAGTGCTTGTAGATGGGTAGAAATGAGCTACTATTACAAATAAAGTGTGATTTTGTAGATTTCAGATATTTAACTGTTACAAATGGGTAACAAAAAAATATTTGGTTTTATACTAGTTTGTTCTTCTTCCTAGAACTCCTTTTTTGAACATGAGTGGAAGAATATAAACTTTGACAACTTCAGTGAGGATAACGTTTGGTATCTTTTGTTTCATTAATTTACATTTCATGAGCATGCTATATTTCTAGCAGTTGAGGTTTCCGGAAAATCATGTTTGATGGAAATACCAGCAAAATGTGGAAACAGCAGTCAATTTATATCTTTTCTAAATTTACCAGTAAACCGTTATGGAAGCTAAATTAGGCAAGCCATGTTTAAACCAGAAATTCATTAACATGATTGGAAAGCAAGCTCACTGAAATTCATTACGGGCCAATTTACTATGCATAAATAACTGTATAACCCATGCTGGTACCTTCTAACACTAGCAAAGTGAATGAAGTTGTTATAACACATGCAAAGTAAAATAGGCATCTATGAAATTGAAGAGATATAGTTGTATTTTATGTCAAAAATGTTGTATGTGATGTTGTATGACTGTATCCTATACAACCAACTTAGACCATCTGTGATAATCAGCTATTTCCCTTCCATTTCATCAAACAACATATAAAGTTTCATCATAGCTTGTGATCTATGATTGGGTGGTCTAGTCCAGCCCTCCAGCGGGAAGCCTTTTTTTAGTAATCCGTAGTATACCCACCCCCACTCTTCCTCTGTTAGCATCATGTAGCTTGACCTAAACTGCATGTAGGAATTAGAACTCTGATGCAAAAATTCCGCAAGTCTTTTTGTCAAATTTGTGATCTATGCTTAGGTCTGTACAGTGGCGGAGATAAAGGGGGGTCCGGGGGGTCACGTGACCCCCCGGCGAAAAAAATTGTAGTTTAAATTTTCGAAAATTTTCGGCTATTTTTGTAATTTGCCCCCCCAACGGACCAATTTTTAGTGTAGTTTCTAAAAATTATCATATTTTGCCCCCTCGACAAAAAAGTTCTGGCTCCGTCCCTGGGTCTGTACTCTATTGAAAATATTCTCAAGGTATATACATAGTGTATCAGCCCTTAGACCTCTATGCTTAGCATCATGCAGCTCGGCTCAATTTGAAAGCTGTCACATGAGAGATGAAGAACCAGTTACAATTAGAATTCTATCTTCTGATGTACATCCACTAAAGATTATGCTAGAAGTCCAACAAAAGCTTGCATCCATTTATGTAGGTTTGCTGCTGAGATTTTCCAGGACTTGCATGAAGAAGTGATGTCAACTGCTGCTAGGGGTCATGGTTTATTGGTACGCGTTCAGAAGCTTGAGTCAGAGATTCCTTTAATTGAACGGGAATTTCTGTCCCAAACATCTAATTCAGAATTCTTCCCCAATTCAGGTAACAGATTTGCTACTAATGTTTCTCACATGGTATCTTATCGTAATTCAAAAAATTGATGTAGCCTTAAATACCTCAATCAATGCCCTTACAATGTTCCATAAGTATACTCTTTGGGTCAAATGGGTCGCAAGGTTCCCAAGTCATATTTAACACGCTATCTTATAAAAACTTCAGATTTTTGGGCCAAAATATATACTCAACCTGACCCATTTTGGTATGTACCAAAGTAACTTGTTTTGACACATTATACGGCCCTCATATATTGCCACATCTTGCTGGAACCCACTCACTATTTACCACTACAACTGTGCCAAGCCACATGATAGGAATATATATCACACAGGAAAGAGGCCATACTTCCTACAACTAATTTTTAGTGAGTCTCGTTGTTCTAAAAACATTCTAGTGAGTACCTCTCTTAAGCTACAGGTATTGAGTGGCATCCTAATCGACAATTAGCACAGAATCTTGTCACTGCCGGAGATTTACCTCGATTTGTCATGGACTCTTATGAACAATGCCGTGGTCCACCTCGATTATTTCTTCTAGACAAGTACACCGTCATTTCCTGTTAATTATTTTGGCTAACTTATTACAACTTGCCAGATTTACCAACTTATTTGGCTCTCAACAGGTTTGATGTCAGTGGGGCGGGGGCATGCTTAAAACGCTACACTGATCCAGCTGTTTATAAAGTGGAAGCTTCAACATACGAAATTGAAAGATCCGGCAAACAAAGGGATAAAAAGATCCGCCAGACGAAGGTGAGTTCAATGGAAGTAAATCTATTATCTTGCACTTGCTGGGATGTGAACTTGTTCCATATCCTGCTTGTTAACTTATATGTGTTGTTAGAGGGGAAAATTTCGACACATTTACTTATAAANGTAATTCAAAAAATTGATGTAGCCTTAAATACCTCAATCAATGCCCTTACAATGTTCCATAAGTATACTCTTTGGGTCAAATGGGTCGCAAGGTTCCCAAATCATATTTAACACGCTATCTTATAAAAACTTCAGATTTTTGGGCCAAAATATATACTCAACCTGACCCATTTTGGTATGTACCAAAGTAACTTGTTTTGACACATTATACGGCCCCTCATATATTGCCACATCTTGCTGGAACCCACTATTTTCCACTACAACTGTGCCAAGCCACATGATAGGAATATATATCACACAGGAAAGAGGCCATACTTCCTACAACTAATTTTTAGTGAGTCTCGTTGTTCTAAAAACATTCTAGTGAGTACCTCTCTTAATGCTACAGGTATTGAGTGGCATCCTAATCGACAATTAGCACAGAATCTTGTCACTGCCGGAGATTTACCTCGATTTGTCATGGACTCTTATGAACAATGCCGTGGTCCACCTCGATTATTTCTTCTAGACAAGTACACTGTCATTTCCTGTTAATTATTTTGGCTAACTTATTACAACTTGCCAGATTTACCAACTTATTTGGCTCTCAACAGGTTTGATGTCAGTGGGGCGGGGGCATGCTTAAAACGCTACACTGATCCAGCTGTTTATAAAGTGGAAGCTTCAACATACGAAATTGAAAGATCCGGCAAACAAAGGGATAAAAAGATCCGCCAGACGAAGGTGAGTTCAATGGAAGTAAATCTATTATCTTGCACTTGCTGGGATGTGAACTTGTTCCATATCCTGCTTGTTAACTTATATGTGTTTTTAGAGGGGAAAATTTCGACACATTTACTTATAAATGGGTTGATGTGGGTTATGTAACGGGTAAAATGAGCTATGTAAAAAAAAAAGTCAGTAAAAAGGAAATGGGTGAAATATCTGGACAAGTAAAAATGGTTCAGTAAGTATCTATAATGCATACAACGTCCTAAAATGATTAATGCTCTACTAGTTTTGGTAATCATATTGGCCAGATCATCTATTCATAAAATATAATGACAAAAGGTGGCGAAATTCAACCCAGACTGTACATAAATTACGTGTTTTGACCCATTACCCAACCCACCCGACCCGTCCTTTTTGTCACCTCTTTCAGTTGTTCTCCTAGAACCGTTGTATGAGAATATGTTTTATAAATTTATCTCCATTTACATGATATTTTTGCATTATCACACATAGATAAATGCTCAAAGATTTTTGTTTTAAGTTTCATCACGCGCTTTGGAATTTTGAATCCTTTAAGCACTAAAGTTTTGTGTGTCACAGGAATGTTTATAACCTAATTGTTAATTGTCATCTACTGGTAATTTGCCTCAGATATTGTAGTTCATGTTGGAGTTTTTTATTTTTGGTTCAGCTGAATTCATCTCAGAGGGTTAGTACCTAAATATACTATTACAGGTCATTTTAATAATTTGGTAATCTTTTATTTGCATAACTACCAGTACACTACAAACTATCTACAATGCGCAAATAGCATAAAAGCCTATTTCATCATTCAGAAGGCTCCAAATATATTGTAATTGACTATCTTCTAAGATTCTTTTTTTTCAGTGTCTTTTGATAATAATGAAATAAGGTAAAACTAACCAGATCACTGGGAGGCCTATCACAATTGCGTTGTTAAGAAAAACTGGAATCACTGTATAGAATGGTCCAATTCCATAAGAAACGTTAGTGACACTTAAAGCATATAGTTTCAGGGTTTTTCGGTCGAGGTAACATATGCAGGTCTATATATTCTTTCTAAGGTGGTCTTTGGCTATCTGCTTATCACTTCTATTCCTAGTAGCAACATTTTACAGAAACAACTATCATGCTCATGTATACACCTTCTCAAATTTGAACAGAATAAAGGAATAAGATGGAATGGTGGGGAGACTCCATATGTTACGCAGACTTCGCATGTCAAGTAAGACATCAATTTCCCATTAATATCCAATTTTGTTGCATAATTTACAGGTGGCATTTTTTATCCGTTTACTTATCAACAGTCAGTTTATGCTATGTTTTATCTCTAACAATTCAAATAGAAAATTTAGTTTAAAATGAAACATGTCATTTGAGTCAAAACTCGAAATTTGCCCAAATTGTAAGTTTAGTGCAATAAAACAATGAAATCTTCAATATCTTTTCATTTGAAAGATTACATCATTTTTGAGATAGATATTTATATACTGGATACTTTGTAATTAAGTGTTTCGAGCCAATACCTCTCGACATTTTACCACCTGTACTCAAATAAATACTCCTGTATGACGCTAATTCGTTTGGGTTGCAATACAGCAGACTACATCAGCTATTTCTGGAGGAACCAGTGCAGAATGTTGTAACCGAACCTGTGCATTGTGTAAAACTGAAGCAAAGGTCAAAGAGATCTCCATTTGACTCAGAAAGTGGAGAAAGTTACATGAAAAAGATATTAAATTCTCCATTAGAGGATAGAAGTGTCCATGAAGCTCTTGTGTGTTCATATCCTTTGACTTTACCTTCTGATACCTCTAGTAAATCAAGGATTGAAACACCTGAGAATAATAGAATGGGCTCAGCTTTAGGGTCAGCAGTACAAAGTATAAGTCCATGTGTATCTTCAAGTCTAGAAACGACCATCTGTGAGGGTTCCACAGATAAGCTTCAGAAAACTGAAATCCAGTTCGTAGATGAACAAATAGATCACAAAACACTGTTTAATACTCATACTGGGCCTTATGAAGTGAAGCATACAAGCCAACATGCAGTAGAGGAGAACAATCAAGTGGAATCTATTCATCTACAAGACTTGCAATCCTCTCCTAAAACTTGTTCAATACCTGCTTTTGAAAGACCACCTGCAGTGGAGTCGCTGCAAGCAAGCAGTCATGACAGCCGCCTCATTGACCATGTCAAACACCAGCCAGCTCTGATCAAACTGAAAATTATGCCACCTCCTCCCCCTAAGAAATGGTGGAGTAGAATACCCCCAACTGATGGTGGTAAACCCAACGTAGGTCTTAAAGTAGGTTGGGACTCAATATTAGATGAGATTCGTAGCCTGCATACCAAAAATAAGAACTCTCAGAATGGCGTGGGGAGTTTCAGTATGTTATCACCAGAATCCTACTCACACACTAAAGATCACGACAGCTTATCTGTCTCATCAGAAGGAATGATAACACAAGCAGCGCTGGAAACAGAATACTCTTGTAGCTTACACACACAAGGTCATGACACTCAATCCGTATCAGCAGAAGCAATGGTGCTACAAACAGAAGTTGAGAAGGAACAGTCTTGTAGCATTCCTGTAACCTGTGAACGTGTAGTATTTTGTCCATCATCAGACCCTTCTTCATTACCTCCCATTGTTGAAAAACTATCAAATAATATCCCACCAATGCTTCCATCTACATCCATTGAAGATCCTCAAGTAGTTGATCATTCAACATTAGATGACATTACAAGTCTGAATGCGGAAAATCAGAAATCTCAATGTGGTTTGGGGAGTTTCAGTCAAATGTCATCACCGGTGTCTAGATTACATAGAGATGATCCTAACGACTCATATGTATCACCAGAAGCAACAGTGCCGCAAGCAGCAGTTGAAACGGAGCATTTTTGTATCATTACAGCAACTTCTGACCAAGAAGTGTTTCAGCCATACCCTTCTCCAGTTGTTGATAAAATAACAAGCAAGTTCCCACCAGTTTTTCCATCTACACCCACTGACGATTCTCAAGCAGTTGGTCAATCAAAGTTAGATGAGAAACCTCAACATGGTGTGGGGTGTTTCAGTTTGTTGTCATCACCCGGGTCAAACATACACACAAATAATCATGAAAACTCACCTGTATCACCAGAAGAAACAGTGCCACAAGCTGCAGTTGAAACAGAGCAGTCTTATTCACTTTCTGCCAGTGTTGATGAAAAGCCAGCTAAATCCCCACCAGTTTTTCCATCAACACCCAAAGAAGATCTCCATGTGGTTGCTCAATCAACAGTAGATGTGATTAGATATCTGGATACAGAAAATAAGAAATCTTTCAGTCATAAGTCATCACCCAAATCCAGTGTACACACAGAAAAACATGGCAAGACATCTGTAGCAGCAAAAGCAGCACTTGCTGAAAACTTGATGCCACAAATATCAGCTCCAATAACATATGGACAAGAAAATTTGTCGCCATCATCAAACCGATATGCAGTACAGCGACCTCGTACTCCTCTAACTGATGCAGTTTCTCCTCATGACAAAAATAAAGTAATACTCATTTCTCTTCAAAATAGTCAAAGAAATCAAAGTTTAGTCAATAATCTTAATTAAATCAACTGACCTCTTTATTTTATATTTTCGTTTGAACAGTTGAAGAAGGTCTCAGATCAAGCCACAAATCAGATACCTAAGGGAGAGGCACATGACAACATTCTGGATCAGATACGAGCAAAGGTAAGAAAGAATTGGCAAAACCACTTGTCATTTTATTTCTGAGAGATAAAATAAGAAAACAGGTCGAAAGTCGCCCAAAGTGTCTTTTTATTCATTAAAGCTCGTAAATCGTTCTATTCAAGATGTAAGGTTATTTTCGAAACTATATAAATTATGTAATCACACTGTTACTCTTATTAAATATAGGATCAAATCTGTTTCCGGTCAGCCAAACCTAATACATTTTGGCCTATTACCCTACCCGGCCATTACAACCTCTGACTTTTTATACTATGTTATTCCACCAATGTTGTTTTCATCTATTTGTTGGTTACCTTAATATAGTAATGTTTTTCTTTAAATTCTACTAGTCCTTCAAGTTGAAACCTGTGGTTGAGACTACGCCAACAAGCATTCGGGGTCCTTTGACCAATTTGAGAGTAGCTGCTATGATAGAGAAAGCAAATGCAATCCGTCAGGTATATTTCTATTTCCTATATGTATTATTGGGGTATTGCTGTTTTTAGTAAGACTCGAAAGATATGATTTGACTTTTTGTGCCTCTCTGCTTGCTCTTTTGATATATATAAGTCATCCTATTTGTGAAATGCCATAAAAACAGTAAAGGTTGTAAGAATTGGCAATGTTATACTATCTACATTAATGTACAAGCATTCAAAGAAAACAAGAAACTTGTATTATGGTTTCCATTTTCACTAAACAAAACTTTGTTTGCTATTAAGTTAAGTATGATGGTTTGAAAAGTCAAATAACTTTTTGGAGAGCATAATGACCACAAACTGCCCAAACTTTTGCTCTTTTGGCTATTCGTTTGGCCATTTTCAGTTTTCCCCTTCAACTCAGGAGCATGTTTATTATAATAAGTAACAATATTAACCTATTTAATTACGAATGAATTGATTTGGGTTAGGTTTTAGTTCTACCCTTTTACTTCCTATTTTGACCCGTTAGCTAACCTTCCCATCCCACTCATTTTGCCACATCTAGTGTTTATTTGCGCGTAAATGAATTCTATAACATGAATGTCTTTTTCATTTGCAGGCATTTGTTGGAAGTGATGATGACAGTGACGGTTGGAGTGACTAATGAAACTGAATCATTGAAAGAGATTCTCAGGCCTTCAAATATTCACACCATTGTAGTTAATCCAATCAATTTTACAGGTTACCACGGCATCGAATATAGTCGATGGGAGTTTGTGGTAAGCTGCATCTTTTGTCTGCTTTACCACTCTTTCTGTGTCTGGTACATTTGGCTTCACTGTTTTGTCATTTCAAACGGATATAACTCTCAGTCATATGCATATTACATTACAGTAGATAAAATGTGTACTAGTGTGCACGAATGATGTCAATTCTTTTAGCTTTATATCATATGCATATTACAAAAGATAAAATGTGTGAAATGCCCATATCTAAGTTTGGTGACCGTGAACACTTTGTGACTATCTTCGTTTTAGGCAAAAATATCAACCTTCTTCAAACGGCTACAAAATTTGAACTTGGATTTATTGTCAACCATATATAATTTAGTAAGTTGAAATGTAATGTTCAATTGAAGGATATCAAAATGTGAGGAACCAATACGATCAAAAAGATATTATTCAAAATAGAGTAAACTTGCCAGTTACATACCGGACTTTATAATAATCCTTTTACTTTAGTTGATGATATAGTATAGTCAACAGAAATGCATAGATATTACTATGATTTTGGTAGAAATTTAGCGTCATGCACGTCCCAACTTTTTAAGCTCAAACGAGTTTTTATTCTGAAAACTCGAAATGGACTCTAGTCAAGCATATGGATCATATTTTCTCCCTTTTTCGCTCTTTATGAACCAATCGCACAACCTTTGAAACTTCTCTTCTGCTTCAACAACTCCTAACACATCACTATTTTGAATAAGATTAATATGAAAGGGATGGTATCACTAGGGGCTTAGCAGATGCCAGGTAGGGAACATGGAATTAATTCGGATATTACAGTTTTAACATTCGGATTTTTTTTTTTTTTTTTTTATAAATTACATGGACCTGTTTTTGTAAACTTGGCTATTAAATAATATTGATAAGTTTAGCGGCCGTCAAATGCAACTCTGTATGTTTTTCTTGCAATAAGTTTTCCTGATTTTTGTGGTGTTACTACTAATATAAGGTCTCGGGATTATTTTATATGATTTTCTTAATTTTAAATATGTGTTTTTAATTATGAATGAAAGTTTAATGTAGTTTGTTAAAAAAAAAAATTGGCTTTGTGGTCACCATTACACGTGTTTGGTGGTAGGTTTGATGGTGTGCTGATTATGATTTGGCGTTGAAATTGAAGTGGTGAGTTTAATGACCATCTAT
This sequence comes from Artemisia annua, assembly GCA_014162995.1. Lineage (NCBI taxonomy): Eukaryota > Viridiplantae > Streptophyta > Magnoliopsida > Asterales > Asteraceae > Artemisia > Artemisia annua. The sequence goes on from LBNU01011013.1 coordinate 31,219, forward strand.
ATTTATCAACAATTTATTATAACCAAATCTTTTATTAAAATATTATTTTTTATTAATCCACCTACACAACCAATAATTATTTAAATTTTCAAATAAAATTATATATTAAATATGAAAATAAAGTATTGTTATTTGATAAATTAATAGTGTTGGAACCGGGATATTTTATTAATTTAGGGAGATATTATTATATCGATAAAATAATAATTTATTAATTTAAAGAGGTTTTACGTACTACCTTTAAATTTTCAAATCCAGTATATTAGTTACAATGTATACTAGTTAGAATTGAAAATAAAAAAGTTTCAATTAACATTTTATTAATTCACATTCACAAATTAACTGAATTTGTTAAGTTCATTGTTTTCGAATTAGTAAAAAGTTAGTTTCGTTGGGACAAGTTCCAATTACGAATGAGACCTTAATTGAATTTGTACAAGTTCCAATTACGTTGGGACAAGAAGAAAATGGGAAGATCTTCAACAAGTGGGCATCGAGCATGACAATTCAGAAGTCGATCACGAGAATATCTTGGAAACAATAGTCTATAATACTTTACATCTGGCATATGATCTAGAATCATCCACATAGTTTAATTGTTAAATATGTGTTGTCACTTTATGAGTTTATGTTAATGTAATTTTATGATCTTCTCTGCAATGCACTTTATTTACTATAATAGTTTCATTTATTTTTGTTTTTCAGTTCACATAAGTTGAATGTCGGGTTTATGTTGGGTTAGCAAATGGTTAAAAGGTGAATGGACTATTATGCCCCTCGAACTAGAACAGAAAACGTGCGTTGACCGAGCCCAAACGGGTCAAGGGACGCAATCGGCCTATAAAACACAAAGTTTGGACGCATGACGACGATTTTTGTAACTTAAGGGGCATGACGATGTTTTTGGACAAGTTTAGGGACCAACGGTGTATTTTTGTCTGAATATAATCTAACACTTAGCCTAACATTTGTCAACATGAGTTATCGTAGATAAATAGTAAACTCATGTTCACAAATACAAAAAAGTCTTTTTAGCTTTAAGGCTAGGCACAGTGGTGACCTATATTGCATCATCATTCCGGCTGCCACCTCAGCTTTCTCTCTCCTCAACCTATATTCACCTCTCTCCCCACAATGATGACCCATATTGCATCATCATTTTTTTTTATTTTTTTTAATAAACTCTTACTTTGATGATGACTATCTTTTGTACCAATACGTGTTTACTTTCCGTGCATGTCTAGTACACGTGGTAACTATATGTTTGTTGGTCATTCATGCAAATGTCACACACTCCTCATAATACATGTTGCAAGAAAACAATTTTGCTCAAACTACAACATGAGTTAAACTCAGTACGTGACTTTTATCTAGTTCATTGTTGCAAGAAGACAATCTTGGTCAATCATATATGCGTACCAAACTATCAAAACACACAAACCATATGGTATCCAACTTTCAAGTCATGCATGCTAACATCTCTTTGTCTCCAACTTGCAAAAGCAAATACGTTATAGCTACTGGGACTCGGTTCAATGGTTACTCAGACCATTTATCTTTACTCAGACCATCTTTGTCCCCAACTTCCAAGCCAACCATACGGCTTCTTTAATTTAGACAAGAAAGAAAGCAAAAAAAGAAAAAGAAAAGAGGTGTGTAAATCGGTCGTGTGAGCAACCGAAACCCAACATTTTCGTCCGTCGACCGAATTCGACAAACCCATTCACAGTGGGATCGACCGATTTGTAAATCGGTCGTCCAACGCCTCAACCGAATTACATCCGATCCATTGTGCATAGCCTAACAAAACTACAAACCAGCCTCTATAGTTTACTAAGCATTAAAATAACCATTTAACTCACAACATTTTATATTTTAGCTTCTTTTTAAGTTTAGTGATATAACAAATTAACCCTTTAACTCCATTAACTATAAATTCCTGCTCCTTATATCATTTTTTTAATTATCAAAACTAGTTTCCCCCACATTTATTTTAATGATAATCACTACATAATATAACTAGTTATAATACCTGTGCACACACAGGGTTTTTAAAATTTCGTTTTGATTATGTATTATTATCGATTAAGAAATGAATCACAAAGAGGTTAACACATAAATCATAAGTATAGAAGAATGGTTGTATCTCACATCCGTGACTACCAACTCAATAACATTATCGTAGTATAGTAATGTAATAACCTGATTAAAAACCATATATTCTTGCTTAATAATTCTCATGTACATACTTTAATTCCTTTACAACGGCCAACTATTACGGTTTTTTATTTTATTTTATTTATTATTATTATTATTTTTTTTTATGAAACATCACGTCAATGAATAAAGTTAGGCTATCATCTACGTAGTTTTTTTTTTTTTGATTTAGGAGGTGATTGTTATCAAATAAGGATTGTGATGCGTGCATTTTTTTTTTTTTTAAGGAAAACACCTTCTACATTAAACAATGACTATCTAACCCATGTGTTTGTTTGTTTTTTCTTAATAATTAGCTTTGTATAACGGTTTTAACTGACAGACATGCTGAGGTCGATGTTGATGTAATTGTTTAACTTTAACTATTGATATAATTTTGTGCAAAATGTGCGAGTTTAGTAGCACATAATAAGCGTTAATGAAGTTAAATATGTTCCGCAAAGTTTTTAAAATATTTTCATATACAAATTTTAAATAACAATTTCATGAGTCGTTGTTATAAGTAGAATCGCGTATATTTATTTCCATATCACAGTAACTCGTGCTTACCATTTGATATTTATATTCCCGTTACTAATAATTTAGCCGTATTTAATATTCAAACTCGTGTACGCATAAATTAAGCTTTTAAATAAAATAACATGAGTCGTTATTTAAAAAATATTCTAACGGATGAAAGTCTACAATTAACAATATTAAAAATAATTCGCATATTTATAAAATTTTGTAATTTAAATATATGAAAGTCTGAAACTAATACTAATACTCATGTATTTTTAAACAAAGTTCATATTATAAAGTATAAGGGATATAAAGTGTAAGGGGTATTTGTGTTTTTTCTAAAGTTATTAAAAAACATGGAAACTTGTAATTTTACACTTAGCTCCATATATTTTATTTAAAATTCAACCACCAAAGTTTTATTAATTACTTCCTCTTTTTTTAAGTTTTTGTTTTCATAAATTTGACACCTATATTTTTATGTATTTTTTTTTCTTAACCAAATTTCTCCACCAAATTTATTAAGTTTGACCAAAATCAATTTAATTTTGACTTTCTATTGACCAATCATATTGCTCGATTTCGCCTACGTGGCAAAATCGAGCTCTCCTATTGGTCTAATTTTTTTTTCAATGAGAAGGGTTTTGTAAAAATACTCCGAAATGATGTAATTCTTTTATTATATAAAAGATTAATATTTAAAAATTCTAGTGGCTCTAATGCGATTAGTAGCTATAACGGAACAGGGTAAAGCTTTTCTAATGGATAGTAAACATTACAATGCATTCATATTATTTTAAATTTTCTTTTACATATTATAATTCCCTCAAAATATATTCTGCAAACCAAACTTCCTTAAATGTAAAATCGATAAACTTTTAATCTAACTTAATACTTTATGCATTTACTTGAAGATAGGGATGGCAATGGGGCGAGTTTGGGGAGGAGGGGCGGCCATCCCTATCCCCAAACCTGATTATCAAGTTCTCTCTAAACCCACCTCGATCCTTATCAGAGATCTAATCGAGGGCCCTGTTGGGGCGCGATGCTCCTTCAAACTCGCCTCATATTAATCAGGGATTTTATAGGGGTATCCTCTATGGTTGCATTCTCGACCAAACCCGCACCATTTACATTTATTATTATTTTTAGACCGTTGACAATAACTAAAAAATTAAGAACCTATCCATAATTAATTAAAACAAGCTTTATTAAGTTTTTGATTATAGTATTTTACACAAATCATGATAAATTACACTGCCAAAAATTAAAGCAAAAAAATATGGCACTAAACAAATTTGTATAATCACAATTTTACAATCTTACAAAGATTAAAAAAAACTAACAATGTTAGATTAATATTTTTTTGTTTTGTAAATACTAACAAAATACAAAGTTGCAAAAATCGTTAGGGCGCGGCCGGGTACCGCCTAGCGATTAATCGGTTAGGCAAATCGGATAGGGGTTTTATATATAAAATTATAAAATTTTGAAACTATACGCCCGATTTGGCCTATTGTTTTTCGACTTTACCCGATTTATGCTTAATTTAGCTATTTTTATCCGTAACAGACTTGGCCGATTTATCTGCTTTTTGTCCTATTAATTGATTTGTTGACAAACTTTTGACCAAACGATTAATAATCCGGATTTAAGCCCTAAACCTGTCTAGTAACCCGATTAGCATGTGCCAAGTTAATTCGGGTTTGGTATAGGGGTCGGGTATTTTCATCCCTACCTGAAGAGATCCATATCTCTTTTGATACCGACTCCCTAAAACGCTTGGAACCATTAATAATAAAAAGATATTTTTCTTTGATTCAAAGCTCGTCATAATAATATTCGATTCCCCTCATTGGATTCTTTTGCCCTTGAAACCCTAGTTTAGTTTATATTTTTCAAAGGTAATTTCTGTTCATTGTTGTTGTTGTATGCTTGTTACTTTATTATTATCTATATAACCAATGATGTATGATTAGTTCATTTGTTTTATGATTAGTTTTTCATTAAATTGTGAATACATATGTTTGCCTGTTTTAGGATTCTTATTTAGAAAATATATATTGTGATTACATTTGTATGGAAAAGATTTGATCCTTTTCATGTTAGATATTGTTTTATTGCTAGCTAGATACCCGTGTTACGATGCAGAATAATCGAATGTCAGATTTTTATTCAAAACCCACCGCTTGATTTACGGTTTTTATTGAAATCGATGTCCGGTTAGTTGAGTAGCTTTGATTTGGGGAATTCTTTAATATCAATTTTGTCAAATTCTGATGCTTTTTGTTTCCCAGTCTAATTTTATAAATTTTTTCTTTAGTAATTCGATAACAGAAAGTAAATTTCCATGCTTTGCCGTTTTATACAATGTTCAAAATGGTTATTCAAACTCCTTTTGTTTATCCGCTATCCAAGAGTCAAGCATTAAAGCCATTAAGCGACAGGGTTAGAGGAGTGAGCTGTGAGCGGCATTTTGGGATGTGGTCAAGCAATACAGGCCCTAAATCACAAAAGTAAAGTTTTAGAAAAGCACGCAAATTGTATATTTTTTTTTTATTGAGGATGAAATTATTATGCACGAACTTAGTTTGCTACATAAGTAACTCCTTTACGGGTTCGTACGTTTAAGTTGCTAGATATAAACCAGGATATGATGTTAGTTTGATACGATTTGTAGAAAGATATGGATTCGATAAATTGCATCTTTTTATAGGTCATATGCCAACGTTGTGGGACCATGACACCAGAGTTTTTATGCAATGTTTCCTTGAAGAAGTTTCTAATTTGTTGTCTGTATTTGTATATGGTATGACCTTAGAAGTTGTAGAGTTCTGATTAAATTGGCCTAAGGATGATTGAATATACAACTACGGACGAGTGAATATAGTCATATATAACTACTTTAGTGTTGCAAATTCTTATCCCTGCTCCTTGTGTGCCTGATGCACGCATGGCTTATCACCTCGTCTTCTGGGACATTTTGCGCTTTTTAAAGCCAAGAAATTAAGAGACTTCTAATATAGTAATACGGAAAGCCTAAATGCTTCTTATAAGGATGATTATTCACATGTTTACTGTTGGGTGACTTAGCGGCTGAATTTGATTGGACTGAAATTGTTTTAACTGAAAAGTATTTGTTTGCTTTTGCAGTAGCAGGTGAGATATTTTATGGCATTTGAATGCAAAACGAGCACAAAGATTATAGTTTCAAAAAATTCTGAAGATACAGCACAAGTTAATTTAAATCATATTGTGTCCTCCGGAAAGAGTTTGCTTATTGATTCAGAATCTGTAATTACCGAGTCTGGAAAACCAAGACAGTCTGCCAAGTTACCAGCTGATGAGTGTTTGTTGAACGATCATAAAACTGTAATTTCTGATCTTCCTCCAGCATTAATTTCGGAGATATTTAACTGCCTTGACCCGAAGGAGCTCGGGGTAGTGTCCTGTGTTAGTCCATCTTTATATAGAATTGCATCTGATCACTACGTTTGGAAGAAGTTTTATTGTGAGAGATGGGGACTCCCAATAGCAGTCCCCATCTCTCTAAATGCAGAGTGTTCTGATGAGAAGTCATGGAAAGAACTTTTTGTTGAACGGGAATACCGTAGCAAGACGTTCATGGGACGTTACTCCATTGATACTCTTTATGGTCATACTGAACCTGTTCGCACTCTTTTTCTTCTACCTTCAAGAAAACTTATAATTACTTCAGGCTATGATTCAGTTGTTCGAATGTGGGACATGGAAGATGGCATGTCTATTGCTTCATCTCGGCCTCTCGGTTGTACCATTAGAGCCGTTGCAGCTGATTCTAAGCTGTTAATTGCTGGTGGTTCTGATGGTTTTATACATGGTTGGAGAGCTGAAGATGGACACCCTCATTTGTTCGACATAAAGGGACCCCAGAATCAGAATACTGAGTTTCGACTTTGGGAACATCAAGGTCCTATAACTTGTGTTGGGTTAGATTTAACTAGAATCTACAGTGGTTCGTGGGACATGACTATACGTGTATGGGACCGTTTGACTCTCAAGTGTCTGAACGTCTTGAGGCACAATGACTGGGTATGGTCTCTGGTCCCACATGATTCTACTGTAGTAAGTACATCTGGTTCTGATGTATATGTGTGGGAAACTAAAAGTTTCTCACTTGTTGACGTTGTTAAAGATGCCCATGTTGGTAATGCTTATTCTCTGGCTAGAAGTCACACTGGTAGTTTCGTGTTCACTGGAGGAGAAGATGGAGCTATACATATGTTTGAGATTAGATGTAATTCTTTGCACCAGGTGGCAACGTGGGGTCCTCATTCTGGTCCTGTATATTCGCTTTCGTTTGAATTTCCATGGCTAGTTTCTGCTTCGAGTGATGGAAAGCTTTCACTCATTGATGTTAGGAAGCTTTTGAAGAACATTCAACGTTCTTCAGCAAAATTAAATAGAAATAGTAAAAATGTGGAACCTCCACAGAGAATGCTACATGGGTCTGGTGGGAGTTTGTTTTGTGTGGGCATTGGTGCTGACCGTGTCATATGTGGAGGGGAAGAGGGTACAGTTAGGATTTGGAATTTTTCACAAGCTTTTGAAATGGCGAAACGAGTATCTGCTCTAAAAGCTTTACGTTATGAGAATCGAATGAGGCGCCGTAAGCTTCAGAATGAGATGGATAGTAAAGGTAGTCGAGCTGATCAGTGTTTGGTTGCTGCTAAGAGCCAGATGAGCGGTGAGAGGAATGGTGTGTGGTATAACAAGCGTGGTTTGGCTCGCAAGGTCAAAGGTTGACTCGCATGGTTTAGAGGCTGGCTCTCTGGTTAAAGCTGTTTCATCCAAGCGCTATCCTGTTGTTTTATATACATCATTTCCCTGGTAAACATTTAGCCATATGGTTTTAGGAAAACTATTTCTTTATAATTACATTTTGTTGGTATTCAGATTTGAAACTTTTTATTTTTATTTTTTTAACCAATAAAACATAACAAAGGTTACCCACAGCTTTTATCTCTTTAAATCGATTAACCTCCCTTATTAATTATGGGATGTGAGTCCTTCACTGATAATGCTTTTCGTGCACTGGATTTTAAAGTCGTTTGACATTTTTACCCACACTAGCCTTGTTTATTAGACCATAAGCTCACATTTTGCAATTCCCATATTCAGTGTCTGACTTGATCCCATTGTCGCCGTACCCAGCATTAGTATTCTGGCACCACCATAGTTCCACTGCCGTCGCCTTACCTCTGTGGCCCCTGCATTGGTGGTAAGTTTGCAATTGATTCAGCATTATGTGACTTGTACGAAAGCCCTAGTTGCTGTAGAATAGTTATATATATTAAAATATGCTTTTGCTATCGAGTCGTTTATCCCATGATTGATGAATTTCTGTCAAGGAGATGAATGACAATGGAGTATGGACAGTCTTTTGACTTCTCCTTCAATGCTTCTGATTATTAGAGCTGCTGATGAAACATATTTGTTTAAAAACATAGAGCACAACCTCGTCAATATTTTGTAAATCCAGCCCCTGAGAGCAATTCTCTGAATGCAGTTTCACGGGTTCATAGATATGAGGCCTTGGATGTCACTATCTCACTTTTACGAGATTGATGTTTTTTTTTTTTTTTTTTTTTTTTTTTTTTTTTTTTTTTTTTTTTTTTATTTATAGCTCATTACCTAGCTTATTATTTAATTTAAAGACCCATACCTATTGTCCCTAATAAATTAAAAAAAAAGT